>CAXHUQ010001587.1:0-13870 GCA_964020085.1 Micromussa lordhowensis | reverse complement strand
AGGTATTGAGAGGCGTGGCTGATACTGATGAGCAACAAGGCTGTAGTCTAGTCTACGTTGAGTACTGCACATTGTCAAGTAGCTACAGATGTCTCCTGTGAAGCAGTTTGCCAGTAGTGTGGTAAACTTCTCCAGCCAGTATGGGAGGAGTGAGTCCTCCAGCTATGCAGCCAGTAACCTGGCTGGTCACTGTAGGGTCTATCCGAGACATGGAGACTATAAGGAGGCATTTGTTCTGGTGGGACACTGAGCTAGCTGTAGACCTAGCTGGTCATAGATCAAGCTCTGTTGTGAGATTAGATCTTGGATTTTGTTGGATTTTGGTGACAGGGATAATAATGCACTCATATGCATGAAAATGTTATTGGACCTAGATTTGGCTTGATCAAGACGGTGACTTTCGATCATGGTATCTTGTTTAAAAAGAGGTGGAGCTAGTCATTTCACAGCTAATGGACCATATTGTAATCACTTTGAGGATTAGGATTCTTGAGTATAGATAGGACATTATCGATATCTGTGTACTGTTAATTGTTATCACATGACACTATGCTTCCTAATAGCGTGCTTACGGCCCCTGGTGGCAACAGTGTCCCTCTGTACCTCGAAAGCTAAGAAAAAGCAAATGAAGACTTTAGAAGCACTGATTTTGTTGGTGAGTTGATGTACGTACAGTGGCCCCCCCTTGGTTCCTCATCAAAAACGCTACAAAAAGTGAAGGAATGTAAGGAGTATATGAGTGATCATGTGCACATACTATACATATAGTCATGTACTTGCTTCAAATCTTTATTTTATGTCTGCTCTTTCTTCATCCTCCCTGGAATATTGTGTGAATTGTTTTGGAGACATTCAATATATGGCATACACACATACATACACACTGATCATCAGAGCTCAGGTATTCCCGTAAGGTGATTCCCTCAACTATCAATGTCTATGAGACATATCACCCGGGGGCTGTGGTAAGAATTCTTGCCTGTAACTCTGACCCAACTGACAAAAGCAAACCTGGAGAGGTTGAGTAAGTGATGGTTGCTAGCTCTGGGTACCTTATGTACTTTAGATTCAAGATTGTCCAGTTACTTAGCAATCTATGTACACTTTACTAGCTTTGTGTGTTCTATACCATTGCACACGGTTGCCAAGTTACAATATGTAGTAGTGCTTAAAAAAAGGTCCAGACATTGAAATAATTTTCAGCATGGCATTTGAAGCTTGACACTTCAGTAGACATTGTTCAAAATGACATTTGTGAGGGTACAAGGCCATAAAGGGCCGGGTCCAGCTCTAAGTGGGTGGGGCTGAGTAGGACTATTGTGTATTAGCCTCTGTACAATACAATATACACATGACATTATACATGTTAACTGTGTACAGATGGATCACACTGTGGTCTGGACCACCACAGTGCTCCACTATTCCTAAGGCGTCTCGTATCTTCTCTCCTCCAATCAAGAAAATCAACTTCCCCACAAAGTAAGTGATCCACCTGTCAGTGACAGTGTAGTGCTTAAAGTTAATATTTAGTATAGAGAATGTTATTCTTCATAGTTAGTTATACAATATTAAAATTGTTATGTACATATAGGATGGGGGGGGGGTAGAGTAGTTGTTTTGTCTGTTTATCAGTCTTTGGCTCTCACACACAGCCTGATTCGACTGGAGTTCAACAGTGAGCAGTGTGAGTACTATACTGAGCTGGATGCAGTGGAGGTGATCGGAGATGATCCAGAGAGTGAGTTACAGTTTAGATTAAAAGCCCCCTGTAAGAGTAAAAAATTTGACAATGTTGCAGTACATAAAGAAATAAGACACTGTCAATACTTCTAGACAGAACATGTTCGATAACAAAATTTTGGTATTTAGGCACTCGTCAGAAGGTGGATCGAGCGGAGGGTTTCCAGGTAGATGTGACTGCTCGACTGATTCGCCAGCTGTCACTCACAGACAGACAGACATCCATCGGCAGTGATGATGAAGAATTTGAAAAGTGGGGATACTTTGGAACCCTCTCGGTATTTCGATCTCCTTATAGTGTTTACATAGCAGCACCACTCAGTATTAATACAACACCAGTTAGTTTTTCCCTATTCATAATTGTGTCAAATGCTACACATTACTGCACATTGAATATTCTTACAGTTTGTGATTCACCACACACTATACGTATGTCTATTGCATGTATAGTGTCCAGTAATGGGAGTTACAAAATTGCCTGTCCGTCTTTCTATTATTTAGGATGAGATTATTCAGCACATATTCAGCTTCCTGGATCTTGTGTCACTTTCAAAGGTTGCACAAACATGCTCGTAAGTTTGTTACACGCTTGCATGTATGTCTATCTGGTGTCTGTATATAGTGATTACTGCATGAACATTTTAAAGATAGCCCTGTGTTAGCAATCATGCTAAATATGCATCTAAAATGTTCTTGTACAAAATATAGTCCAATTTTCTATACTTTGAGTTCATAAATTGCTTTGTAAATGTTTGATAAATTATCCACGATTAAGCACTTGCAAGTTAGAATACTGTCTGAGTAATGTTCTATTATGTGAGGGTGTGTGCACACAAAAATTTAATTGAGACATACTTTAACCAAAACACAAAACAAACTAAGAGAGTGCTACTTTGACCTTTGCCCCTAACTTGGCCCAAGGTCTTCATTCGTATATGGATCGAACAGTCCTGCCACATGAGTCTCATCTGTATGTACTGAGCTACCATACAATTCATTCTCTGTCATCTCCTCAGGTAGTATGTTCTCATACAAGTTGGCCAGCTCTATTTTAGAGTATGGATCAGTTTCATCGTTTCCAACAGTAACTGTTGTGTAGCCTGCTCCTTCCAATTTTGTGTCTGTCGGTCTCAGCCTTGGATAGCTATAGAGCATTTCACCACCTGTCTCTGCTCGCCCAGTGTTCTGTTCTTCAATCTCTAACATTCGATAGCTATTGTTTCTTTTCATTGGTATTTTATCTTTGTTCACTAGGTTTGTGGTACTCTGAGAATGGCTTTCATCGCCAAGAGAATCTGATGACTTACTTATTGCTCGTTTTGAATCGTTCTTCTCAAAAATATTATCAGAGCTGTAGCACCTCACTTTCTGTAAAGAGGTACTGGACTCCGTGTCTGATATTGCCAAATTGATATTATTGTCACTGTGATTTAGACTATTACTTATCATATAAGAGGGATCTTGGTAGTCTGAATGACTGGACTCGAGCGTTGTCCTCAACTTTTTGATATGTGTACTTGGAGCTGGTTGTAATTGATACTGTTCTCCACCAGAGATGATCAACTCAGTGCTTCTGGTTAGGCTGTCTGTATATAGGATTAAGGAAAAAGAAGTACTACAAGGAGTAGTGATGTCTTGAGAATTTGAATATCAACTGGCTTACTTAATACTGATTGCTTTAATGTTTTTTCTAAGCTTAACAGAGCCTTGTTCATTTTTGAGTTACTAAAAAAAGTGTACCTCTGTCAATAAGATCGATGTAAGTGGCATTCTCTTGAAACATCTGAGCTTTCGGCTTAGTCACAGCTGTAGTGAGAAAATCACTGCATGTAAGCAGCAGTATACATACTAGAATAGCATGATCTTAATTGTACATCACAGTGCAGTTCTCTAACTCAAAGCCTCCAAGTCTGAGAGCACGAACAGTGTATATACTATGGCACATACTTACTGGAGACACTCTGTTTTCTCCTGGTAATGACCAGCACCAAAGGAAGGACCACTCCCAGACAGACCATCAGTGAGATCGCTGCCACAGTCCCTCCTGCTATAGCCCCCACTGTGGAGCCTGAATACACAGCAGAAGTTTAATGTGGATTATTTTACATAGGATTATTTTGAGGAGCTTAGAGTGTAGACCTTACTGGTAAGCCTGAGGGTATGTCTAAAGTACCTGCTAATCCACTGAATGTGACGTCTACTGTGCAATTCTCTCCAGAATAGCCTTCATAACATAGACACTCGTATGGTTGAGTGCAATATCCTCCAATTGATGCTGCAAGTAAAGATACCCATAAATGTACGATACTGGTCTATATAGCCTCGAATCCAGGCCACGGGGAGGGGGAAAAGCTTATATGGTCTATACTGCTTTAGTGATTGTTAAAATGTGTGGTTTATGATGAATTGTTTGTTTGCACTAGAATGTATGGCTTCAATGCATTCCACCTTTGAGAACATTCCTTATTCTTGATCAGCGTTTACCATTGCCTAGCAGCTAACATTTTACACTCTAATAAAGCCAACAGTATGGAGGTGGTATGTTAGTGGATTGGGGTAGCAGGTAGGGATGGCAACTGAGTACAGACCTGTTTAGTCCCGGACATGAGGTGTAAGTATTAGATGAATAGTCCAACACACTCACTCCATGTCTGGATTGACAACTACTATTTGCACTACAGTGTATTATGTTCTTTAAAGTGTCATTGTTTTGTACGTAGGATGTTGATTGCTATAGTATTGGACTAGGGTTCATCCTTGATAAGTGCCTGGGTGTGGTAAAGCTGGATTCATAAACAATTTACATATCAAATATCAAATATGAGATCATACTTTAACCTGTTAAATGCTTTCCGGTGATATGCTTGTTCAAAGTCGTTTTCTCAGCATTCAAACATCCCAAGAGCATCTCATGTTACACTGAAACCTAGCTAGAAAGTTTCGTGAGTAAATGTTTGATGGTTTTTGTGAATTGGCTTGTCCATAAAACTTTACCCCCAAATTTTTGTCTAGTACTAAAGATCATAGTGGCAACATCACATTCCTGAAAGTTTTACTCCGCGAAAAGTTTAAGTCAGCAGTCCATGAAACTTATACTTTCTAGCTACATGGTAGTACTTGTACATAACTTACAGCATCCGGGTGATGTACTGCACTGTGTACAGTTTGTCAGAGGATCAGTGTATCCCGGGAGGCACTCAGTACCTCCATCTTGATTACAGTAATAATGTCCATTCAAGTCATTCCTGGGAGTGCAGTAAATGCTACAGTCACTGCTGTAGTAGTTATCAGCACAGCTGGCTTGGAAGCTCAACCCGTACCATGACAGGCCAAACACTCCAATATAGTTTCTGTTAGCAGTGAAATCTGTTGATTGCAAGTCTAAACTGTCAACATTGACAATAGCTGTATCAATGTAGTCATCATTTCCACGATCTCGATCAATTGACTGTATTATCACTTGTATTGAGCCCTGCTTGAGTGTGTGTATATAGTACAGGGCCCATTAGAAGAAACTTTAACTAAAAACTATGGTAGTAGCCTATGCGGAATTCAGGTTAAAAAAAATGTCTTTAGATCTACAATAGACATATAGTTGATAGCTTAATACTGAAGAAAAGCTGATGCAAAGACCTTACACTTACTGGCCATGTCTTGTTACTTGGAAACATTAGAGGATTGGTTAGATTTCCACTAACATCCAAACTTCCTCCAGCTGTAAGAGCTATATCATCACCATTACTCCCATCTCCTAGGAGATCTGTTACTACTGAACCAAATGGACAGGCTTCAATGTCATCTTGCATTGAGACATTCATTGTAGAGGACCTCTTTCGTAAGCAGATGTGTAAGTATGTGTCACACCTGTTGCGACAGTTGGGAGGAGTTCTGCTGCTGTCATCACAACAGCCCCCATTGACGTGTGACTCATGATTTGGATTTGTGTAGGAATGAAATAGAATCTTGAATATGAAATTTGCTTTAGCAACATCCTACAGTAAACAGAAATCAGATTCAAGTCTGTGGGTCTGCATCCACTCACTACAAAATTAATCTTACCAATGTCAGTAGTGCCAACATCACAATTAGTTTAACTCTGAGCATATTGTTTTAATCTACTTGTTTATATAGCTACAGATATTAGAAAAACTACCCAAAGCAGCTATGTTGAGTTAACTGTTAGTACAACTAATAGTTGTATAGTTCTGACTGTAATTGACTCCGCCTGTCTTTGAGTCTTATAGACATGGCTTCATAGTCCTTATTTTGACTTGCCTACAAGATATCCCGTTTCAGAGAATTTAGGCATGGCCCATACAGTGGCTTCAGAATTTCTTTGAAGTTGAGTTAAATTAGATATTTGATAGCAAGCATTGCAGGTATCACTTGTTAGACCTTGCTGATCCTCAAGGGTAGGAGAGGTAGTGTTTTGGTATGGCTAATTAAGGAGTGTAATTGGTGTAAGGCGATACTCCTAGTATCCTTCCACGACGTGATCCACTGTTCAAACCACAGCATACACAGCATAGACTATTCATTTGCAAGCTCCAAATTTGACAAGGTAACGAAAGAGCTGCCTAGTTTGGTTCTTAGTCGACTCTGAACTTCGGAAACACAGATTGTTTTTATTGCCATTGTTTAATAATTTGTTTACTGTGTATAGTAGTAATTTGGTGTGCTAACAAATCTATTCGGTGGAATGCTCTCAGGGCTACATGATTGGTTGTTTGCATACAAGTCCGAATTTTAACATTTGTGTCTACAGACTGTTGTTCAAGAATGCGTATGACCCACACCTGTACACTGAGATGGACTTACAGTCTCACTGGAACACTGTGAGTCACTTGTGCATGTGCCATTCTCTTGAGAAAGTAGTGAAGACTTTAGCCGTTCGTAGTATTTTCAAGAAAGCATGGCCAATTCTATGTTTTAAGTGATATGATGATGTATCTCATAGTAACCATACTCTGAACCCCACTGTGCCGTAATTGGTATATTGCATGATTACTCTCGTCACATTAAACCTTTGTAGAGGTCACTCCCATCATAGTCCTAGGAATGCATCGTTAAATACAACTCAATCATGCTTAGGATTACAACTGTATGTAGTCCGTTGTTGTCCTACCCACTGTATTTAAAACTTTGGTTCCTAGAAACAATTTTGTCTACCAGTGTTATATCCCAAATAATGCCTGCCATCTTATGCATAGCTACTAGCTGAGGTACCTTACAACATGTCTGCAGGTTGATGATGTGACTCTTGAGGGTCTCACTAGTCGCTGTTCTCTAATCAAGAGAGTCAGTTTCTCTTGGACAGGGGGAGGGGCTCAGATCACTGAGTCAGCATTCTGCGAGTTAGTCATTCTGCTTTCATATGATAACTTGTCTAGCTATAGCTGTAGTACTTGGGTAGCGGCTAGATTCAGGGCTCTCAGATATGTAGTTGATGTTCATAGCAGTATGCTAAGAATGTATTGCCTATTTTGTTGTCTGACTATCATATAAACGTTGAGGTTCCTCTCCGGTCACGTTTAGTGTATGTACTGCTTTGTATTTCATTATCTTCCGCAGCTTTTTGGAGAAGTGTGGCAGTCAGCTGGTTTCTTTGAGGCTGGCATGTTGTCAGTATGTTAAGAAATTCACTCTGAGCACCATCACTAAAGTGTGCCCAGAACTGGAAGGTAAGGATCAAACAGATTGTTAAATCTGAAATTCATTAGTGCATGTGCATGTAACAATACTGGACTACATCTATTATTGACATTGGAGTGTGTGGGTATTTTGAATGTAATTTGTACAGAGCTTGATCTGCAGTGCTGCTCAGGAATGAATACTGATGACTTTATGTACATCTGCTCACTCAAAAAGCTTCGTAGATTAAATCTATACAATCAAAAAATGTCAGCTAAATTCCTGTCAGAGCTCGGAAGGTAAGCAAGGTATATTCTGTTGAGAGAATTATTGCCTCTGTTTCTTTGAAGCTTATTGGAACCCCTATGGGCCTACTGTATACTAGTTATCTGATTGTCACAATAATTATACCTTACACAAGCCACTGCCCACTGCTGGAGCATCTGAACTTGGGTGCGGCACACTTTTTACACTCTGATCATGAGGAACAAGCAAGGAAAGGGATGCTCAAGAGTCTCTCCCAACTCAAGTATGATTGTTAGCAATACTAATGTCTTGAGTACGGGTTTGAAGACCACACTTAATTACCTTTGCTTACTATTTTGCCCTTAGCTCACCCTTTGTCATTAGTGCCATATCATGAAGATCGGATTAAAGAACACAATACTTGTGTCCCTAAGATATAGGTGATAGTGAACTACCGTAGATCGGGAAATTTTCGCTCATGAAATATTTCATATTTTAAATTTTCACTGAGGCTAATTTTCGACGTTGGCCAACGATGGTAACAGTCGTTTCACATAGAGTTAAAATTTTCGATGAGTGAAATTTTCGCCTGCTAGCCCTACCGACGAAAAATTTTCTTATAGTGAAAATATCTCGATCTACGGTAGTTCACTTGGACAATGAAATGATGTAGCCACGAAATGTAGTGAAGTCCACTAGCATGAAATTCACAAAATCTCTTGGCCTACTTAGCCTCGTTCCCAGGCTTCCAGTTTTCTTTATAGTAGTATTTACACACAATAATTCTAATTGAACGTAAACGGAGGCAATAAAGAACAATTAGACGCGTACAGTTTAAGAAAAAACTGAAAAAAAGAAAAGAGAAAGCCTGGGAACGAGGCTAGGCCTACTATCACCATGCAGACTCCTGTTCAGCCAGTGCTGTATGACTTTATTGCTTTAGAAACCTGAGGTCTCTTGATTTGTGGAGGTGTCGGTTTGCTAGCCCGGAGGTTCTCTCGTGTCTTAGTGAGAACTGCCCTAACCTGGAGGAACTGGACATTGGATGGTGGTGAGTAGTTGCAATGATATGTGTAATGTTTACTACACATGGTTAATACGAAAGATTCACCTAAACAGTTTAGCCTAAATGAGATGCTGTTGTATCGTACCGTTAAACTGTAGTACTAGTATCCACATACACTATATCTATTGTGAGTATACTTCCGAACGGCATTACCCCCATTAGTGTCATACACGTGTACAATCCAGCCTCGGTTATCCGAACCTCTCTTATCCGAAACCTCGATTATCCGAATCTTCACTTGCATGCGTTAATGAGATTCATAGACATTTTTAATGAGATTCATTGAATTTTCGGTGAGCGTTAATTAGAAACCGGCAGACTGGTACATCAAGCTATATACATTCATTTCAGTTATCTGAATATTTTACTTACCCGAATGAGCCCAGGAACAGATCTGTTCGGATAACCGAGGCTGGACTGTACTACATAATTTTATGCATAATAGCTATAAAGGAGGGTTCACAATATGACATAACGTGGCCTATGCAGGGGGTCGTCACCGCACTTCAACGTAGGAATTGACCTCGAGTCTACTCTTGCGTTGCGTCAACTTGCGTTGCGTTTACATCGATATTGTGAACCCCCTTATTGTGTAAGAGATTAACTGTACATACGTATATGGTTAGTACCGTAATGTTCTTACACTCATAGCCATGCCATCTATCGATACATGGAGTGTACTGAGCTACTCTTAGATGGATGCAAGAAACTCAAGAAGCTGTTTCTTACATCTGGACGGTAATTTAATTATGTACAATGGAAATTTCAATAATGGACTCTCTGAACAAAGGACAACATCTTGATATTACATTCTTATAGCACCAATCTTAATAGCACTGCATGACTGTTGTGTTTGTTTAATCTCTGAACAATTAAAGGACAACCTTTGTACCAAAGCTTCTCCTTTATTAATTCACTGTCAGTTTAATTAGTACTAAATTTGCTATAACAGGCTCCAGCTAGAATTTCCCCTTCCCTCCTTGGGTCTTTTGCTTGTAGTATTATACTCTAGATTAAAATTCTCTGTCTGTACATATACACATACCTGGATCGAGTCATAATCATTCATACGGGCAGGTCCATATCCGATACTGACTTACAGAACATTGCACTGAACTGTCGTGATCTTGAGGAGCTGGATATTTTGGGAACTGGCAATGTAACAACAACAGGACTCACACTGTGAGTTTAATATCTTATTCCACAGCAGTCATTTGCTATACATGTAGTAAAAAGAACACATTATACTGTTTTGACTATAGGATGCAATGCAACAATAAATGATAATGTCCCATGTTCCCTCAAAAACTTGCCTCTAACTAGCTATTATTACACAAGGTAGGGATGCATGTCCAGCCTCTACATGCATAATATGTCCTTTGCTTTACTGTTGTAAACAACTATGTAGCTGCACTGATACATAGCTGTATGTAGGAAGGGTATGTCAACTTGATAATCTTAATTATTGATTTCCTCCATGCAGTATCTGTAAGAACTGTCCTAAGCTGTCATTCTTTGATGTCTCCTTCTGTAACAGAGTTAGTGACACTGATGTCCAAGATCTGGGAAAGGTATTTCCCAATGTCTGCTTCAAGAAGAGCTTCCAATAGACTAGCATTTTATATCAAGATAGATTATTTATTTCTTGTAGGGTGAGCCAACATAATTAATTATTTTGCAGTAGTCATAAAGTGCTATTGTTGATTATGATAAATACAGAACAAGTAACCAAGACAAACGAACGAAAATGAGGTGCTAATTTATGTGGCTAAGTTAGAGTTTCTCAAGAACTAGTTTAGGTGCAGAGTACATCTTTCCAAGAGCAGTCTGTAGAATATAATTATGCACAAAGTTTGATTAACATGCAGTTTTCAATTATAAACCACAAATGATATTTAAAGTGGTTCTCGATTGTAGTTGTCGTAAAATAATATGGGAGTTATGCACACGATAATCTGGGAGTTCTAATCACATACACACATAATCAGTATTTGTGACGTCAAAAGTATGGTTAAACAGGTGATTAGGGGTCACCATGTATGTTTAAG
Source organism: Micromussa lordhowensis (assembly GCA_964020085.1). NCBI lineage: Eukaryota > Metazoa > Cnidaria > Anthozoa > Scleractinia > Lobophylliidae > Micromussa > Micromussa lordhowensis. The sequence goes on along the minus strand of CAXHUQ010001587.1, from coordinate 3,139 downwards.
GCCTTAATTTTATACATACAAATTAAGCTACCTGCATGTGAGACTGAACAAATAGATACTGGCTCCTACAGCTAGTAATTGCCGGCCTAGCCTATACTAGTTCCCAGGCTCTCCCACTCTTATTTAATTATAACACAAACAAAGGCAACAAACGACAAGAAGATGTATGACAGTTTAGCAGCTGGAAACCTTTCCCCTTTCTCTCTCTACACAAAAGTTCAAAGGTCAGTTCATAGGTTATGATGTAGATAGAGTTCTTCCTTTGTGCAAGTTAGAGGGCAATGAAACAAGGTTATAGCCAGCCTACCTGTCTTTTTAGCATCTCCAGAGACTCTATTCCATACTGGTACTCTCTCTTAATGGCCTCACTGTCAGTGAGTGTCTTTGTGTCCTTGAAGTAATCTCTCACTCTTCTCAGGGCGTACATCCTGTATGTAAAAATTATACTATTTGTTAGAAGTCCCAGACAGGTGTACATGGCAGTACCATTACTAAGCTTCCTTTTGATGTGTGACAAGTCTACACAACCAAAACCGTGAGACTCGTAGCCACAGTTTTATGTTCTCAAGTGGCTGAAGGGAGTATATGTGCAGTGATTCCTAGACGAGATGTACGCTGGATTGATAAGATCCATGTACTTGTGGCTCCTACAGGTTGTTGCTTAGTAACGGAGGACAAAGCTACATGTACTCAACACTAGTACTCTTAAATGCTCCACTCATAATTATACATGTACCAATAATTGTTGATTGGGGCTCGCGAGATGCATGGTCGAGTGGACCCCAATCAAGTACATCCAACTAACTTGGTAGTAGTTGCCAATCTGGACCCATTGCCCCACCCTCTGGGCACCACCACCCTTCTTGTGGGCAGATAATTGCTTATCATTTCCAGGCAACAACTACTAAGTTACCGTAGAAGGCTGTAGCTTGAACTAATGCTGGTAGGAGGTATAAAGATTACATTACACTAGCCACATATAGGTGCCAAGGTTAATGATGGGAGTTTTGACAAATTCAATTCCAATTGGGCAATAGGTAGCTCTACAATTTTTCCTACATAAAAAGTTTTTATTCCAGTACCTTGATACATTAGGCAGTGGGCTATGGTGATGTGATCTGAACATTTGTGGCCTCTTCCCTTCACACTGGTTTATACCGTTGCTGTCAGGTCTCTCAAATTTAAGTTCTAATCAAAGATGATGGGTTGAACAACTGGATGCTATAGCTGGTTGTAGAAATGGGCACCCCTGTTGCACCAGACAGGGCAAAATGGACATTTTAATAACCCATTGTCAAAAATGTAGATAGGGCCGGCTAGGGGTAACACTAATATACCATAACCCCAAACCTAACTCTGGTTGTTGGTGTGTCATTTAACCAGGTAGGTGTTGGGTATTTGTGTAAAACATCTAGTCTAGATCAGTGGGTACCGCTGGGTAGGTTATATATTTTTTCCAAATATTGTGCACCCCAGTACAGCAATTTACAAGAAGTGCTAGTGACGTGCGTACGTACCTATAGTTAAAGGACGAGAATTGACTGCTCTGTCTAAGCAGATTCCTGTAGAGACCAAGCACTTGTCTATGTCCAGCTGTCGTCATTCTGTGATCTGCTATCTATATGTGTGTACGTGTACTGTGTACTACGTCTAGTCTAAAATTAGATGGGCGGCACCCGTCCCGCTGAGGACTACCACGCCCATCCACGATCGACTCACTCGAACTTATTACTCTGCTCTACTCAAACGAAATTCCTCTTTTACAGCGCAACAAAGCATTAGCCTCGAGACCATGCCGTGCGACTGGTTTCGAGGCTAATATAATATGACAAAACCAGTATATACATGACTGTATTATGCAGTGAAGAAAATTGCAATGTAGGTTAACAGTTAGTACTTAGCATATACACTACAAAAGGAGTGATACTCTTCTTCAGTGAGAATTTTGTTCTTTTCTGCCTGTTTAGCTAATAACAGAGAACTCAACTTATGCCCTAAAGCCAGTCCACTCTGTCTCCCCTCTTCTGTTCCCTCACCAGACAAAACACTGTAGGATCGACTGCCAAATTCTGTTCCTTTTTCTGCAAATATCAGAGGTAGCTGTCTGGCAATTGATTCCTTTGTAGATCCTACTCTGCCTTGATACTCTTTTTCACTGATAGCCATTCGGCTTTCATTCAACTTGATCATTGCTGGCTGTGCATCTAACTTTGTTACGTTTAGCGATTTCAGCCATAAGTCACTGAGCCAGTAACATCTAGAAGCATCTGATGTTTGAAGGTCAGGCAGTGTTAGCCTTGTGTGGTAGCCAGCTGGAATGATTGGGATGGACTGAATCATTTCTTTGGCCAGTTTAACATCAGCTGTTAGTATTCCTTTGATTGCAGTTACTGTGAGTTCGTACTCTTCTTTATAGAACTTCTGTTTTCCAACTGGAGATTGGTCTGGCTGATACTTGGCTTTTTTTTCAACTAAATTTGCAAATGTCAAAACGATAATGGTATTCTTCCATTTTTCTGCTCCCAAGCATGACGGTCCGTACAGCTTTTGCATTGCTTTGCTGTCATCACAGTTCTCCAAGAGTCTAGTATCATGCATTTTGATACAGTAAATAATCAAGTCGACATCGCAACACCTTTTTCGTATCATAGCTAAATATTGCCTTTCATTGTCTGTGCCATCCTGAAGTCCAGGAGAATCCCAAACTTTCAGTTTCACCCCACCGACAGTCGTACTTGAAAAATCTTTAACTTCAGTAGTCTCTGGATTCAATGTGTGACCTTCAACAGCACTGACTCCAGTTAGAGATTTGATAAGAGCTGACTTTCCTGTCCCAGTCTTTCCTGTTATTAGAATTTGTATCTCATTATTCTCAGTGGCCCATTTATTAAGCTTTTTCTCTACAGCTGCATACATTGAATGTTGTGTAGCCATCTAGATCTAGAGAGCTATAGCTAGCTAAAGACCTGCCTACAAAACCTAGACAAAACCGAGACAGATCGAGAAACACAAAAGCACGCTGCACTGAAGGGGCGCGGTTTGTACGAATGCAATGCACAGGAACACATAGTCTGATGAATCAGAGCGCTCGCTCCCTAGCGAGCGCTCTGATTCATCAGACTAAGGAACACAGAGGAGG
>CAXHUQ010001586.1:20000-23000 GCA_964020085.1 Micromussa lordhowensis | reverse complement strand
TCCTCTCTTAGAGAAAGAAAAACTGGTAGAGTCAACAGTGCGCAGAATTTTACCATCGGCGATTGCTGACTCCGTACGACCTACTGGATCAAGACTGGCTCATTTGTACGGGCTGCCCAAGACCCACAAGAAGAAATTAGCAATGCGTCCTATATTATCTGCTACGGGCACCTACAACTATGCCCTTGCTAAATGGCTGGATGCTAAGCTTAAGCCTCTGTCGGTAAACGAAAATACCATCACTGATATCTTTGCCTTCACAAATGAAATTTGTGGAGTTAAGATAAACCCGGGAGAAATCTTGGTCTCTTATGACGTCTCATTGCTCGTCACAAATGTACCCCTGGACGAAACAATTGACATCCTGGCACACAAAGCTTTCGAGAACAACTGGTTCAATGACACCTATGGCCTACACTTGACCAGAACTGATCTTATTGATCTTCTACATGTTGCTACAAAGGGGCAGCTGTTTCAGTTCGATGGGGCCCTTTACGAACAGACCGATGGAGTAGCCATGGGGTCTCCCCTTGGACCCCTTTTGGCTAATGTATTCATGTGCTCTATTGAAGGGTCCCTGAAAAGTCAAGGAAAACTCCCAGATTTTTACCGCCGCTACGTGGATGACACTCTGGTCAAGATGCCAGATCTGGCGGCAGCTACAGCATTTCTGGATACCTTGAATCACGCCCATAGCGCCGTAAGTTTCACTATGGAGTTAGAGGAAAATGGGATGCTCCCTTTCCTTGGTTTACAGCTTCTAAATCGCGCACCATGTGTTGAAACAAAGGTTTACGTTAAGCCGACAAACACAGGTCTTCTCCTGCACTATCATAGCCATGTGGACAGCCGCTACAAACAGGGTTTGCTCGTCACCATGCTTGATCGCGCTCACCGGCTATCATCATCTTGGACACATTTCTCAGAGGAGTGTGAACGCTTGAGAGGAGTTTTCCGAAAGCTGAGGTATCCGAATCACCTTATTGATTCTGTCATCAACAAGTTTATCACCTCGAGAGTCGCAGCGGACCAGTCTAAACAGCATACCGATGACGTCATCCAGATAACTATCCCCTATAAAGATCAGGATGCTGCAGTGTCTGTCAAACGGCAACTTAGAGATCTTAGCAGCAAGGTGGGAAAGACCATTCAACCCGTGTTTACTAGCCGCAAGCTTAATCAAGATCTAAGCCTGCGTGAGCCCAAGCCCAACATTGTAACCCAGCAATGCGTTGTTTATTTATTCAAGTGTGACCTGTGTGATGCAGGTTATGTTGGGTATACAAAGGGCCACCTTCACACGCGCGTTGAGGGACACCGTCAAAAGGCGTCATCAATCTGCAAGCATTACTACAAAGAACATAACACTGCTGTTCCGAACAATTTCTTAGCACGCTTCAATGTAATCAAGAAATGCATGAACAAATTTGACTGCCTTGTTAATAAAATGCTGTATATTCAAGAGCTTAAAATGTGCAGTCCGATTCTCTTCGTGCTAAAGTATTTAAGTAATTAGCTTGCCGCTATGTTATGCAAATTTCGCTTCAACTTAGCCTCTTTACAAACCGCTTTTTATCATTAATTATGTAACCTTGATACTTGATAATGGCGCAAGATGCACCGAAACGTCGGTTCCTATCACTCATATTTCTTGTTTCATGTATTTCTAAATCATTTCTTTTAAGAAAAAACAAATTAATGTCAGTTTTTAACGAGTCTGTCCTGTTATTGACAATGAATTTCGTCATCACATTGTCAAAGTAGTCTGCGGATCCACTTGGCTATCGCCTCGTGGATCCACAGCTACTTTGACAATGTGGTGACGAAATTTATGATCAATAACAGGACAGACGCATGAAAAACTGACGTCAATTTGTTAATTTTACGATAACTGCAGAAATTCTCGCGCGCTCATTGGCTAATTTTTATCGTCAATATATGGAGAGACACATGAATTTGAAATTCGTGCGACGCGTCAGCGAGCGAGAGCGGGCAATTCGACCATTTGTTATCGTGAAAAACAAATTGATGTCAGTTTTTAATGAGTCTGTCCTGTTATTGACAATGAATTTCGTCATCACATTGTCAAAGTAGTCTGCGGATCCACTTGGCTATCGCCTCGTGGATCCACAGCTACTTTGACAATGTGATGACGAAATTTATGATCAATAACAGGACAGACGCATGAAAAACTGACGTCAATTTGTCAATTCGATTATGTAAGAATAAGTCGGAGCCATGATAGCTTAGAACAATCTTTATTTTGGAAAAAGATGAATAATGTTAAAGTTGCAACTGAAGACAAACAGCAACATTTTAACGGTGAAGAAAAGGTTAATATTATGAAGGTGCATACTGTCGTCTCTTTTATGGTATTTACAGTCGTTTTCGTTAGTCATTTTTACCAGGCAACACAGATCAAACACAGACACTAAAACCAAATGAACAAGTAAAAGGAAAACCAATAGATTTATCAGCACCTCGCACTAGCTACACCAAATTGCTTCAAGTTCTATTTGGTGACTGGATTGTCTAAACTCGCCCTTGGCTAGAGTGATTACTTAGCTGTCTTACGAGACTCAATTAATAAACGCTTTCGCACGAGAAAAAATCCTTTCCGGCGAACCGCCTTTTATTCATCCCACTCCACACCTCAAAATGCAAACAATGCAAAAAAACGAGTATGTTTACTCTAGAAACAGGTTTAATCAGTCAGTCACGATTAGTTGCCTGATCACGTGCAATCCATAACCCAGCTTAAGGACGTTCGTGCTAATTGTTTCTGCGCATCCTTACTGCGCACGCAAATTCACATGCCACGTCATCCATGAGCGCGCGCGCTAAGTCATAAAATAAACAAATGATAAGACAGATGGCCATTGCTAGAGCTTTGACTGGATTTAACGATCTTAGACGTTTGGTGACCCCAATGTTTCTTTCGATGGATCATTTTCTCTACCGCTGATTTTCTACGTTTAGGGAAAAAATGAAAAAATCTAT
>CAXHUQ010001586.1:5000-10000 GCA_964020085.1 Micromussa lordhowensis | reverse complement strand
GCTAACCAAAGCCCAAATACAAGGATTTTTCTCCCGTTTGTCCCCCTTGAGAAGGAGACGGGAGGTCCGTCTCCGAGCTTCGCGGTTGACGATAAATCTGACGAGGAGTTAATTGACGAGAACGAAGTGAATCACATGACCGCCGTCGAATCAGTTGACACGAGGGTCGAATAAAGCGCAGGATGTAAGACTGGATATACATGAGTGTCACGTGTCATGGAGGAGTGAGGACGTGTTTTGCAACGCTCTGCAGAAATTGTTATCTCTTTGCCTAATATTCCGCCTATGGATAAGGTGGATTCTAGTGTTGAAAGGTATTTGAGAAGTCCAACGTTTCCTGACGTTTTTGTGCGTTTGACTGAGGCAAAGGAAAGGAAAGAAAGCTCCAGCTGCGACGACACTATTCTCGAAGCTCTCGGTATGGCTAAACTGTCCAAGCTTGACAAGCTAGACGAAATTGAACTTCGCCTTAACAGCCTCTCTACTTCTGTATCTAGCATCGAAATCTCCATGAGCCAACTTGAGAAAGAAATTTCCGTTTTGACACAAAAACCAAGACCATCGACAAGTCGGTAGATGAGTTGAAGGAAAGTTTCAGGTTTGAGGAAGAATGCCTACGACATTAAAGATAATTGTTCTTCGAACACCGACGAACTACGCAAACAGATTTTGTATTTAGAAACCTACAGCAGAAGAGAGAACTTAAAATTTGTAGGCATTCCCGAAAAGTGTTCCTCAAATGACAACATCTCTGATGCCAGTGAAGGATCAATTTACGCCGAGAATACAGTAGCAGTCATTTACAAGTTCATGGCAGACGAGCTATCGATGGCGGAACCACATAAGAGCATTGAGTTTCAACGTATTCATCTCTTCTCTAACAGAGAGGGCCCACGTCCAATTTTGGCTAGATTTCTTCGCTATTCTGACCGTCAAAACGTTTTGGAGCTGGCGCGAAGTAAGTTAAAGGGTACAAACTTTGCTGTGTATGAAGACATTTCTAAGGAGTCGTACGATTAGCGTAAGGCCCTAATGTCCAAATTTAAAGAGGCGAAGCGAAGAGGTTTAAAAGCGGTTTTTAGCAAAGCTCAGGCCGACCGTCTATATATTAGTGGCAAATTTATCCCAGCAAACGATCCAGTTTTCTGACTTTTCATGTTGCTGCTGTTTTTATTTATTCGAATATCTATTTCCATAAAATTACGCAAGAGCCGGTTTATATTCACTCAACAATGATATAGCCAGATATTTTTTCAATAGCTGTTAGTACTGCGGGGCGTGCATGACGTGACGCCTGGAGAGGATTCTGGCCTCACAACTTGTCTTGGGGCAATGGGTATGTATATTACTGTACGTTGTTGTGTGTTTTGTTTCGTGTGTGTGTGTGTGTGTGTGTGTGTGTGTGTGTGTGTGTGTGTGTGTGTGTGTGTGTGTGTGTGAAGTTTTCAGAGTTTCAAAATTTCAACAAGCGTGTCAAATCCTTTCCTTTAATTGTCTTGTGTTGTTTGCTAGGCTCCATCTTCAGTTGTTGTAAGATCTTAATTATAACATTTTCACCTGAAAATGGCTAATTTTAATTTTAAGCTGTTGTCTTTAAACGCCCGAGGGATTCGTAACTTTCATAAGCGTAAAACAATTTTTACTTGGATTAAGAAACATAAGATTAACATCGCATTTCTACAAGAAACCTACAGTTCCCAGGAGATTGAAAATCATTTTAAGTTGGAATGGCGAGGTAAAATGTTATTTGCGCACGGCACAAATCGTAGCAAAGGGTTCTCATTCTTTTCAGTAAAAACCTCCAATTTGATATCAGACACGTACTGGAGGATAGCGAGGGCCGATTTATCTTTGTAGAAGCACTTGGTCGTGATGCACCTTTCCTTCTCGTAAATTTATATGCACCAACGAAAAATCAGGAGCAATGTGTTTTCTTTGATGTTGTTGCTAATATTCCAGAGGATTTGAGTCTGGACCCGTCCTTGGAAGCAAATACTCTTCTTTTTTCTGAAAGATTACGGTGGTAAGTTTCTCTTGCATTGCAATTTCTGCGTTGCTGACTTACCAAGCTGTCTTCCAATGACTGTTTCGAAGTCTGGTGTAATCTATCTGTAAAACCCATCTTGTCCGTGAATAAGCCTTAAACGAACAATTATGGAATAACCAATTCCTCCCCATCGGTGGTAAGCGGTTTTTAACAAGACGATTTTTTCAAAAGGTCTAATATCTCTTGCTAAAATCGTAACAAATACTGGTAAGTAGTGTGGGGCGCACCACGGTTTCCCCTTTTTTTTGCTGTGGTTTCTCTGTGGTATCGCTGTGGAATAAATTAACTTGATCTAAATTGCTGTGGAATACATTAACAGGGGTGATGTCATAAGTTATTGTCTCGTATTCGTAAATAAATTGCTGGAACATTAAAGGAGAACGGAAGGTGAAAATCGAAGTTTTCGTTGCATATTTTTAACAGAGCAAAGAATTTGTTTTGAGTAAAACTTTCAGTTTTTGTCCGTATTTGTCCATTCTTAACAAAACTACCTATTTCGGAGATAATTTTGGTGGACGCTTTGACAGACACTGCAATAACAATGGTCGACCAAGCTTGTCAAACAGATTTACCTTTTGTCCTAAAATTAAATCCATTCCCTTAGCAGACGTACTTCACGCTGTAGCGAATGACCACAGCTATGCCGCTTTCTTAAATGATTCCCCTGTTGTGCCCGCTGAGCAAGTCCCTAGGGTTTCTGACAAAAATTTTCCAAACTGCAAGAGGACTTTGGATTTGAAATTGACTCGTCAGATTTTCCTCAAATTGACTGCCAAGAAGAGGAAATTGAAGATGAGTGGATTCCATCCGATGTCAGATCACGAAGAATCGGACATGTCGGACCTAAGTGATTATGAAGTAAACGAATGTAGTGAAAGTTTCGACTCCGAAGACGAGGATTTCAACATAAAAACTGAAATTCCTGACGATGACGAGGAAAAGGAATCCACGAACTGGCTTAATGAAGATTGCGGTGACCTTCACCAAGAGCGAAAGTTCTTTTTATTTGAAAGCAAACTAAAAAAGCTTTTTTCTCGTCACGTGCACTGCCCAAACTGTGGACGGAACTTGGAAAAAGCATCATTGAAAACCAACGGGTCTCTTGCGACTATTGAATGTCTTGGTTGCTGTGATCAACCATTACGATGGCTAACACAGCCGTTTGTAAGTTCAATGGCCGCTGGAAATTTGCTGTTCAGCGCTGGAATTCTATTTACCGGCAACGATTACAGCCATATTGCTAACTTCACAACGGCAACTAGCGTCCGATTTTTTAGCCAGAGAAATTTTAGCTCTACTCAGAAACAGTACCTCTTCCCCATTGTCAACAAACAATTTGTTGAGCATCAAGTGGATATTTTTACCGAAGTGAGAAACACCGAGGTGGTAGCAGGAGGTGATGGTCGCTGTGATAGCCCAGGCCACTCGGCTAAGTACGGCACATACAGCATTGTGAACACAGCTTCATGTTAAGTTCTTGACTTCTCTCTAGTCCAGATGATTGAGGTCAAAAATTCAAATGCGATGGAGCTGGAGGGCCTAAAACGTTGCCTAGATCACCTGCAACAGGAGCAAGTGGCTATTGCAAAGCTTGCTACTGATAGGCACGTACTAGTCAGGGCGCACATGAAAAAAGAGACGCCGCACATCAAACACAACTTCAATGTTTGGCATTTAGCAAAGTTTGCTCAGAAGAAGCTATCCACAAAGGCTCAATCAAGCCATGTGCGGCATTGAAACCCTGGATACACTCCATCATAACTCACCTCTGGTGCTGTGCACAAACCTCGCAGGGCAATGCTACCGACTGTGTAAAACGATGGAAATCCATCGTTTACCACACGGCTAATATCCACCACTGGGACGGATGTCAGCATTTCCACCAGTGCGCACACCCACCAATCCCAAGAGAAACAGAGAGAAGGAAAGACTGGTTGAAGGTTGGAAACCCTGCTCATGATGCCCTAAAGGAGCTGGCCTTGAACAAGCCACTTCTAAAGGACATCGGCATGCTAGCTAGCCGAATTTATCCACACAGGCATCTTAGAAATGTACCATGGCCTCATGGCAAAGAAGTACTGCCAAAAAGTGCAGCACCACTCGTATCATGGCATGAGGGCTCGCACCCAATTAGCTGTTCTTGGCCACAACCACAATGTGGGAAGAAGCCAAGGCCAAACTAAAGAGGGTGCAAAAAACACAAATTTGTCTCCCCCAAGGGAAGTGTTGGGTGGATTGCAAAGCCGCAATACGAGGAAAAATCGTACGCATTTTTAAATGATTTAATGGTTTCCCTCCTTGCATTCAAGAAAGGTGACATTGAAGTTCCCCCGCTACCTCCCAAACCCGCAGCCGCGAACATCGCTCCAACCCCCAGGCCTCGCAAGAACGACTTGCTAGAGAAGCACAGATCTCGTTTTAATACAGGAAACCAAATGAATGATTTACATTTCGTTTCTAACAATCTCCTGTATCCAGGATAATTCCACTTCTGAGTAACTTTCATCAGGGGTGCGAAAGCCCGTGTAATTCCCATCTGCGTTTGGATACACGGCTCGTATTGCTTTCACTACACAAGCAGGGATTACTTTTCTCACGTATCTCCCCAGTCTGTCATATACCCACCAAGTACGTAAACTGGCGGTAAGCCGCGTAACGATAATTGCTGCAAATAGAAAGCATACGAATGAAAACCTGTATCACAAAATATTTTCAAATTTGCTCCAATTATGATGGAAAGGAAGACTGAATGATCAGTGATATTGCCGTGATAATTTTCTATCACCCTCTGATCGGGGTGTAGCTACAGAAATGTCAGTCGCTTCTGTTTATCAATTTCGTTTTGCAGAACGTACAAGAAATTTAGGCAATGGCCATGTGGTCAAATGTAGTCGACTGAGTTCACGAACGAATAATTCTTTCACGTTAGTCTAACGTTAGTAAGAAGTTTCGC
>CAXHUQ010001585.1:0-17000 GCA_964020085.1 Micromussa lordhowensis | reverse complement strand
CTTTTATCATCTCTATAGCCAATTAGAATAAATAAGTAGTAGCCCATATCCTATTTGATGTTCAGCACCTCTTTCTGTTTAATCATAGTTACCTTATCCTTTTATTATCTCTAGTCAATTAGTTTCAAAAGTGGGCAGGGATAGGGAGTGTGCGATATAACATGGCTAAGAACCAATGTGAAGACTGGGGATAGGGGGGTCTACCTATGTCTTTTAGTTGAATTAGTTGAATTTTTTTTGTTTTTTTTTTAGTTGAATTAACCATTTATTATTAACCATTTATTAACCATTTATTAACCATTTAGTATTATTGAGTCTATAGTTTAAAGGATTACAAACCCGCTTATAGCAGAGCTAATCTAGGCGGGTTGTACTATTTACAATATATATTTACTGTGCAAAAAGTGAATTGATACAGTTGCTAAATAGATACACGTACAAAAACAATACAAGGGTAAAGCAAATTAAAATGTGTAAAGTAAAAAGTACGACTACATGCGAAATTAATAGCTATAGGGTGTAATAATTACTTGTGTTTAAATTCAATATTACAGAATGGGCATCAACATAATAGTCCTCAATCTCAAGTACAGTTAGAAGCAACTTATGAATCTTTCTTTTAAATGCTCTTTTCGTGAGCTTACGCCAATCTGGGTGTACACAGTTCCACAATCTCGTACCGAACGCAGGAAATGACTTAAGTTTCATATTCAATCTAGATTTCTGTACAAAAAGATTATCTGCACCCGAGAAACGTGTATTATATGCATGAACGTCAGATGCATGTATAAAAAGTTCACGAATATTTTTAGGTGTACAATGAGTAGAAACATCATGCATTATGGTGGAGACCGTTTCAATGTAGAGCATATTAACAGGTAAGATGTTGAAAGCAACAAAAAGAGGGATGGCATGGGATCTATTACTGGCAAAGAAAATTAGGCGGAGTGCGCGCTTTTGCAGAGTGAGAATCTTTTTTAATTCACACTGAGAAGCCTGACCCCAAGCAAGTATACCGTAGAGCGTGTAGGGAAATATCAGCGAACGGTAAATTTGAAGGAGGGTATTTAATGGAACATGGTGCCTCAGCCTGGCAATTATACCTATTATTTTGCTAATCTTCGAGGCGATATGATCAATATGAGGCCTCCAGGTTAGGTTTTTGTCAATCAGTACTCCTAAAAATTTTACATAATCTTTGCATTCAAGAAGCGCGAATCCATTATGTCACGAAATTGTTATAAACAAAGAGTCTGATGCATAATTTATGACGTTTATTGAATAATAACAGCATGAAGACCAAAGAGAGAAATGATTACAACTTTAAGTCTTGACCGTCGGTGTTTCACAAAGTGTATCTCTGGGAACTAGACTCGTTTCTAGTTTCTCAGACTCTTGGTTCCAGGCCCCAATACGCGCAATATTCTGACCTACTTTTCTTTGTTTTTGGTCACGAAGTCTCTGCTTGATCTGTTCCTTATTCTTGGCATAATAAGATCTCCAATATTCGTTGATCCGTCCCTGTTGTTTTCACAGTATTGTCTTTGGTAATTTCTGATGTGTTCTTTGTTTTGTTGACAATAGGCTCTCTGGCTGCTGGCGAGCCTTTCCCTGTTGTTTTTATACCACCGTTTACAATGTGATTTGAGAATCTCAGCGTTCTCGGTATGATAACGTTTTTGCTGGGCCAGGATTTGCTCTCTGTTCTTTGCATAATATTTTTTATGGTAGACTTTCTTACAAACAACCATCTTGTCATTCTCCGACCGTTGATTAGAGCAATTCATCTTGTGTGGTATGTCGCAAATTATGATTAAAACTCTACAATCACAAACTCTTATAAGTGTCGTACGGCCAATTCAGTGTATCACACTAAGGCTTAAACCTCCCCTAGTCGCTTCTCTCTTTGGTCTTCATGCTGTTATTATTCAATAGACGTCATAAATTATGCATCAGACTCTTTGATACCAATTTCGTGACATAACTATACCCCCCTATCCCCAGTCTTCACATTGGTTCTTAGCCACGTGATATCGCATACTCCCTATCCCTGCCCACTTGAGAACGCTTCTTCCTTTATTTCACTTTATCCAAGTCACCATTTCACTTATCATTTATCAACATATTTTTGGCTACTGCAAGATCATGTATAATAATTGATAAGCAACCATTCCTTGTGACAAACCATAATACCCTCATCATTTAGGAGAATGTCATAATATATCAAAGACCACCCTTTGAGATGCCTCCCTGTCCTAGCTAGAGTGCTTTCTAGGTTTGGTCATCAAATTGAGCTTTCTCTTTTCCACATTGTGAACTACATGTAACTAGCTATGATTCTGGAATTTGGGGTAAATATGTATAAACAATATTTATATTTCTCACAAATTAAAATAATTTGTAACAGTTACAGTACCGCCCAAATGTAAGTTACCACCTCTCGTCTCGTTTCTCGCGAGACGCGTCTCGTTTCTCTCGAGACGAGTCTCGTTTCTCTCGATACGAGTCTCGTTTCTCGCGAGAGTCACTGAACCATTTAGTATGGAATATATTACTCGCGAGAGGTCGTTGTGCTATCTATTGTATCAGAGATTTCCGTTTCCACTGTGTTGTCAAATCGGTGAAGTCGAAATTAAAACAGAAAGTTTGTTTGTTTTCAGCTTCATCGTACTGAATTTGCAACGCCTCCGAACGTCGGTCTAATGTCTTCCTTGCCGTTCGAACGGCTCTTGTCGTGAGTTTGAAAAAAATTCTTGCCGTTCGAACGGCTCTTGCCGTGCATTCAAAAAAATCGCTAGCCGTTCGGACGATTAAAAATAATTATTTTGGGGCGTTCGTAAGGTGCGTGCTCAACTGTCTGCTGTTCGGATGGCTTGATCGAGCTAAACGATCAAACATTTTCATCCAACGTCGTGTTTTTCAAACATAACGTGGCTAAACGGACAAACAACTTGGCTCTCCAACAACTTGAACACAACTGAAACGAACGATTCCTTGATTGCCGTGAGCTGCTGTTTACATGCATGTTCTACAAAGTAAACGTATAGCCAAAGAAATTGATTCTCGCGTGTACCTACAAACAAACAAATTGTCGACCTTACTACGTATACGGCCACCGTTACACAAGAGGTCTGCAAAGCGTAAAGCTGCAGTATTTAGGAAGCACAATTATTCAGGTATTCATAAACGTTACAAAGTGGCAGGATATACAGAGGAAATACAATGTACACTGTAGCTGCAAATATCCATCTGCGTGTGTAGGATCATGTTTGACTATCTTACAAACATTGTTCAAAACTAGGAAGACAAGTAAATTTGCTAATGATTAACATCAATTTCTTACCGTCTTCCTTTGTCGTCTCAGATTTTACAGTGCTATTTGGTCCATCACCTACAGAAGTAAAGGCCAAGACTTTAAATTCATAATCCGTGAATTTAGCAAGCCCAGTGACATCTGTAGTAAGAACTGCTTTATTGTTAATAAGCTCCTTGGTTTGTGATCCTGAAGACCCTTTCTTTTTGTAAAACAATTTAAACCCTTGGATAATTCCATTCTGGGCGTTTACTGGTGGTAACTGCCAAGATGCTGTAATACTAGTAGAAGTTTTTGCGGTCACAGTGAAGCCATTTGGGGCAGCTGAAGGAGCTGCAATTGATCAAGATTATACACATTAGTCTTACTACAATCACAATTTTTTGTTAGTATAAATATATCAACGTCATTTTTCAGATTTAAAAATCAAGTTAAACATCAAGTAATGTGAAGAACACCACCACCATAAAGTTAAACAAATTAAAGATAAAGTCTGCATACAAGCCTAGTGGCTCATCAGGCCGGAGCTTATCCCGGTTCAGTAGCACGAAGCGACTAGGAGTATTTCTACTCCCCCCTGGATGGGATGCTAGTCCATCGCAGGGTTACCACCAGCATCAAATTTGCCGGTACCCATTTATACACCTGGATGGAGAGAGGCACTGTGAGAGTGAAGTGTGTTGCCCAAGAACACAACACAATGTCCCCGGCCAGGGCTCAAACCCGGAGCACTCGCTCTGGAGTCGAGCGCACTAACCATGAGGCCACCGCGCCCCCACACAAATTAAAGATACATGTATGTCAAATTAATTTAGCAGTGGTTAAAATTTCTGGTATTGGTTTCAAGCAAATAGTACTTAACTAATCAACTACATGGAGAATCAAGATAACTACACAATCATCCTCTCCCACAATTATAATATTAATACTGAAATTCATATTCTGTGTTATCCTCTTCTCAGCCATGTCAGTTAGGCATGAGCCATTAAAACAGCGGTTAAATCAGTAGAAAACTTATACTTGGTTTCATCATAGTTTATAGAGGGGACTGGTTATGAAACCCTTCAAACATCAAAGGAGTAAACAAAGATTCCAAGCTTAATATGTTGGAAGGTCCACGACCATGCACAATCTTTTGTTGTACGCTTATACATGATGCATGAATTACGTAACCAAAACGTTTCTATTGGTTAGTTCCTCAGTATATTTTATATTGTTTGTACATAGTTTTTAGCTTAGTTTAAATAGTTTTTAAGTAGGTGTCCCCAATTAGTTTTTACTTGTAAAAACTAGAATGATTGACATGTTAATAAAGTTATTATTATTATTATAGTACAGAGTAAACAACTATTGTGTTTTGTGCACAGTCAAGGCCAAAAAGCAAACAAAAACCTACAACAAAGAAATTTGTCGGGTTTCATAACCAATCCCCTCTATTAACTATGGTTTCATCTAAAACAGGATAATTGTTATTACATCTGTGTAACAGTGATTGGAGGGTCATAAATATATCGAAAACATGCATGTAGAATGTAGTCAGCCACTTACAACTGTACCATACTCAGCAAGGGCAGCACCACATACATGTACAGTGCAGTGATTTACTCAAGTCAAGTATGCTATTTTGCTAATCATTTTTAACCAATACTTCTTACCGTCTTCCTCTGTTCTCTCAGATTTAACAGTACTCTTTGGTCCATCACCAACAGACATGTAGGCCAGTACTTGAAATTCGTATTCCGTGTATTCATCAAGCCCACTGACAATCCTTGTCAGGATTGGTCCACTGTAAACAGATACCATGATTTGTGACCTTGCAGAGTCTTTCTTTTTGTAAAAAAGTTTAAATATTAAGGACGTTCGCGCCCATTGCTACTGCGCATCTCTATTGCGCACGCTATTCATTGGTCAGGCACGTGCCACGTCATTTTCAAGCGCGCGCACGGAGTTGAAAACTCAACAAAATGTAGAGCTAATGACCTTTGCGTTAACTTTGAGTGCAAATATTTTTGTTGGATGCTCGGTGACCCCACTTTTTTTTGGGCAGATCACTTCCTTTTCTGATTCTTTCCATTATACTAAAAAACAAAAAAAATCTCAGCGTGGGAAGTTTTAATTATTTGTCATATACTACTCAAATAGGGTCGAATTGGTACACCGGATACAGGTATGCGTGACTTAAAAGTTGTATTTTTTAAGGCTAATTCTAGCTGATTTAATGACATATGTAGCAAAGATCTATCATATAGGCCTATATATGCTGTGTTAAACACACATAACTTAGATATGATTCTTCAACTTAAATATATGCCGAAAGTAATGAATCCGGCCAGAATCGCCTCGAATGACTGGAAATCCAAGAAATGCTATGGTCTGTGACACGCCTTATCTTCAAAACGACTTCGGTGACCCCTGATTTTTTTTACGTTTTTAATCTAATCTTATCATTTTCTACCTACAGTCAAAGTTTTAAAAAAATCTGTGCGTGGGAAGTTTTTGGGCGCGAACGTCCTTAATTGTGATGACTTCATTCCTGTCATCTGCTGGTGGTAACTGCCAGGATGCTGTAACACTGGTAGAAGTTTTCGCAATAAAAGAGAAGCTATCTGGAGCTTTCGAAGGTTCTACAATTAAACAAGAACATGTTCTTTTAGTACAGAACTGTTATTTTTAAAATTTATTTTCAGCCAAACATTAAGTAAAGTAAGGAAAGTACCATACCATGTATAAGTGAAAACAAAGTATGTATAGCACAGCTCAGAACATGGCAGGCTGTCAATGAGTCAAGACAAACAGTGAATGAGTGACTACTCAGAACAGTACAGTTGGCAATTAAACTATATGAACCAATAGCTGAAAACTTTAAATAAAGTTGAAATTAATGTTACAGTGAAAGTCAGAAGACTATTTTAGACCGAAAAAGTCACTTACGCCTCTCTTGCACCAAGCCATTCAATTATTTGCTAAACTAGATTGAGTTGCTACTTAAACCAAAGATGATACTAAGGTTAGCGAAACCACCACAATGTTAAAGTTTTAAACATCCCTATTTATAGCTGTGTCAAATTTACTGTCACTTCGCTTGAGTAACCATACGCATCAGTAGGATTTGTGTTTTCCAAAATCTCTCAAACTAAATACTGGATGTAAATATTGGACCGATTTGAAACAGCATCCCTACCATCTGAAAGTGAGCCAATAGAGGGAACGGATCAGCCAGCGGAACAAGAATCGACACCGCCACTACATCGCCGTTCAACAAGAGAACGTAGACTTCCTTCAAGATTTAAAGACTTTATTATGAACTGAACACTTTAATCACTGTGATTCTTAAATCACTTAGGTGACTTTCTTTTGGACACTTAACAATGAACACAATGGACACTCCGTTAAGAATTTCATCTTCCAAAAGGGGAAACGTGTTATACTATGTGATAATCATTTGCACATTCAATTGCACCCTGGCATTTAATGACATGCACTTGCACTTTAATTGCATTATACAGCATTGTCACGCACGTATCCGATAGTATGTATTTATTTCTTGCATCGGGTTAATAAATTCAGTTTTGACCATGTTACCGAACGACAAACAGGAGAACGCAGAAAAATTCAAGCCAAGACAAAATTAAAAAGTTAACAAAACCATAAAGAGATATCGACGCTAAAGATCACGTTCAGGAGGGTTGTCTTTGATATTTCTTGAAAATATAGTTTGGAACTATACGTTTGATCAGATATTAGAATCTTAGGAGGGTTTTGATAATACGAGCATTGCCAGATGTGTAAAACGTTGACAAAACTATACTCTTATCCTTGAGGAATCCACGAAAGGGAATCCATATGAATAGTACCGGCCAGTATGTCTTTTTTTTCTGGTCAGTCTTTCAAAAAAATAGATAAACAACAATAATAATAATAATAATAATAGTAATTTTATTTATTTCACATAATCAGTAAAAATACACATTAAAAAAACGAAATTAAGGAGTCAAGAAACAAGTGGTATGCTTATAAAATTTTGATGAATAAAATGCCTACATCCTATTATTAATTTGTAATAATAATTGCCAACGAGCCAGCCGAGCGAAGACGCTCGGCTGGCGAGGCGGCAGAGAATAGTGCCGCGCGAAGAATGGCGTATGCGAAAAAAATCTCGATCGAGCTCTGAAAAGTGTAACTGTAAGGTGTAAGATGTAACAATGGCTCAGTTTGAGCAAATTGCAAGGACGGAACTATTCGAGCTATTGTAGTTTTTAGCCAATCAGGAGGCGCGTTACATCTAGACTTGTCTCTTGGAATATCATTGTTTTCTTTGCTGTTGTGTTTATCCAACTGTGAACAATTTCATAGTCTCAGAACATATCGAACCAGCGTGTTTCCTCTCTCACTTTATCGAGTTCAATTGGGGAGCGTACCCTTTACAAAACTCTTCTTCTAATTCGAATATTCAGGAAAACTGTTAGACAAGAGCAAATCCAAGACACAAAATCGACATGGAAAGGAACCAGCGTGTTCACCACGGAATTGAACGAGCGTGTTCATGAATCGAAACAGTGTATTCCTTCTCTGTTTACCTATATCGAACTGAAAGTTCCATCGGGCAGCTTTTTTGGAAAGATTGTGTTCACCAGTCGAACCACTAGAGCAAATCCAGTGTTGAAATCTAGCATATCGAACTGAAGGTTGAGTCGGCAGTGTTTCCGAACAGAACTGAACGAGCGTGTTTATCATACAGTCGAATCCAGTGTTCAAAACACAAATCGGATCTGTTTTGCGACAGAATTAAACGAGTCGTGTTCATCAATCAAACTAGCGTGTTCACTTTCAGTTTGACTTTGGCCATAATATTGAACTGAAAGTTCGACCGAGCAGCGATACATTCCAATACTCTTGATATTAACGGATTGCGTGACGAACGTTACCTGCCGGTAAACGCGTTATAATTTTCTCTCGGTAATGTTTGCAACAGAAGAGAACCAAAAATCCGTTATGCTGTATTAATAAACCCCTTATTATAGCACAAATTATTCGCTCGTTGGCACTCTATCGATAGGTATACCTAGTTTACTATTATAATGTTTTCCCCCTTATTTTGCTGAAAACATTTAAAATCTCGATAAATTCAAAATCTAAATATCTGATAAATCTAAAAGGCAAATGGCAAAACCTAAAACTCTATATACGATTCGGCTAGCAACACTAAACAATGTCAATGGCTCCTTCGGCAGCTGCGATAATAATAATAATAATAATAATAATAATAATAATAATAATAATAATCAAAATAAATTATATGTATCAGCAGATACATATATTGCATAGATTGTGTAATTTCAATAATTTAGTGCAATACTTTACCAATTCTTGTTACTTATACATCAGAAATACAGATCTGCCATGAAAATATATGTCTGGCATAACAATAACAATTAAAATAACCAGATACCTTTTCTTACCATCTTTTCAAAAAAGAAGCATTCCAGCTGAATCGTGGGCCTGGTTGGAAAAACAACTCACAAAAACTTCAACTCACAAAATCTTAAACTCGCAATTTTAATCAAAATTACAGTAAGGCACAAATATTATGTTTTAAGTAAAAATTAACATGGGTTTCAAAATTTCTGCAATAAACTCACAACTCGGATTTCATCACTGAAAATCCGACTTGTAAATTTCGATAAAGCGCCTCAGAAATTTGAAGTTCATCCAAAAATCCAAGTTGTGTATCTTTATAACAAATACAATGTAACACAATTATAATTTTGTAATGAAATTATATTGTGTTTTGCTTTGTATAACGCAATTCGTATTTTCTACCCTTTCGAGTTAAAATACAAGTTGTGAATTTCATTAACATACTTGCAAATCTGAATTTTTGAAGTAAAATTTCTGATTGGCAAGTTCTTATAACTTACACTTTGATCTTCCACATTGAAAAATCCAACTTGTACATTTCGAAGCACCTCTTGAACAGTGGAAATGCATGTCGTGAATACAAATGAGGAGCAACTCAGATTTCAGCTTACAGTGAAACATCTAAGTTACAAAGTTCTGTAGCACAAAACCCATATTTTACACTGGTAATATGGGTCGCGAGCGAAGATTAAATAACGCACGGTCCTGATATTTGCATTAAAAATCAGGTTTGCCGGCATGTTTTTGCTTAAGGTTCGGATTTCTGCACTAGAAATCCGACTTCTGCATAAAAATTCGTTCAGGTTCATTTCGAGTCGTAAAGTTCTGTAACGTTCTGTGCCCTTCGCTCTAAAAGCACGAGCTGGTGATTTCAGCAAACCAACACGCAGACTTCTGCGCCAAGTGCAACTTGCTTGTATTAGAAAATTAACAAATTTTCTTTCCCATTGAGGTCGAAAAAGATAAATCCTTTGCAGCACGGTTTTTGACTTGATTGGTGAATTGGGTTAAATACTTACAATATTCGTCCACTGCGACCGTCGCGGTAGATGAAGTAGTATGGCCGACACTGTTGTTAGCCAGACATCTGTATTGTCCAGCGTCTGTAAGGTGAACATCAGTTATCGTCAAAGTATGTGTGTCGTTTATTCTAGCTGAGCTCAGTCGTGGATTTGCTGCTAAATTCAATTCTCCTTCATTTTTTGACCATCTAACACTCGGCTTTGGGTTTCCTTCTAGCAAACAACGTAAAACAACATCTTGTCCTTCCACTGCCCGAGTATCCTTTGGATGTTTGGAGATCTCAGGTGCAACTAACAGTAACCAAAATAATAACAACAATAATGATGAATAAAAAATGCTTCAAAAACATATTGATGGAAGATAGTTGCTGTTAATGTTTCCTGTGTTTTTTTTTCTGTTTAAAAGAAAGGTACTAGGTTAGCAATATCTTATTTGGTCCACTGAAGCTATTGTTCGATTTAAACTGCCGAAAATTTCTTTCTGTAATCCGAATGTAGAAACTTAGAAGAAGCTCAGAGTTAATCTAGTGGATAAAAAAGTAAGAATATACGTGTAATAATTAACCAGATTTTTTTGTTTGTGCTATCCACTGACGCCAAAGAATTAAATGCATGGAAAGTTTGCAACCGCTACCTTGATCTTTCATAGTTCATGTGAAATCCGAGTCCAATAACTGTTCATTTATAACAAAAATTTCAGCATACTGATGGGATGAGAATTTGAGTGCAAAAAGTTGAAACTGAGCATATAAAATATGGAATTAAATTGCATTTTTTTTATTAACAAGTGATCAAATAATAATTATTTCTAGTGCACTTTAAATGATTAAAAAGACTACAAATTTCAATCGCCCTTCAGGATTGTAGAATTATCTGAAAAATTCACTTGCACTTACTTATTCCATATTGCACTCCAAATCATTTGATTACATATACAAATAAAAACACTGATTCTTTGTTCACATTTTCAGCGTCTCGTATATAACTAGTTTTTTCTTTCTCACTGCCTCTACAGTGAGTAGCAATGCTATCATCACGCTTTATTATCTGTTGAATTGACTTCGCTTCTTAGTGTAGTGATCCAGTTTTCCACAGTGATATGAGATATCAATTCGATGCCAGCGATATTATTTGAGCTATAAAACAATTATTCCATTCGCCCTTGTTGGATATGAAGTGATAAAATAACCAACGAGCGCGTAGCACGAGTTGGTTATAATCACTTCATATACAACAAGGGCGAATGGAATAATTGTTTTAGTAAATTCTCAAACCGGGTTTTGCCGCCGATTTTTATTTCGACCATTATAGAGGGCAGAAGTTGAAAACTCTGTGCGAAACATTTTTAAACTTGGCGCACTATTTTCCATATGACGTAAAACCACGACTATTGGCTCATAGTCAGAGTTTTTTAGCCAATCAAAAAGCTAAAAATGCAATAGTCGGAGCTGAGAATTTACTAAATGTTCATAGCCAATTAAACATATACGGTGAGTAAAATGCAAGAAAAACAACTTTGTATTGTAAGAAGATTTAAGCTTTCGCCACATTTGGTTACTAATCAACATCAGATTTACATTACATTGAATATCCAGTGAAGCAGAATGGGATGTAGCGTTTCCAAATTCGTTGCTCGCCACACATCTGTATGCTCCGCTGTCTGTCCTTTTCACATTCCTTATTGTCAGCTGCTGCTTGTTTTTTGATAACCTGATCCTGGAATTGCCTCTTGCATCTATAGGAGAGCCATTTATAGTCCATGATATTATCGGTACTGGATTACCATCAGCGTTACAAGATAAACTAACGTTGTCACCCTCAATTTTTTCGTGAGCTTGTGGTTGTACAGTGATCGTTGGTTGTTCTGTAAACAGAAGTAAACAAACTTGCTGAGAAATCAGTCATTTGATAACCTAAGCAGTACGTTGGCAAAAAAGTCATGAGATGCTATAAATAAGACATCTAGGACCTTGAGTTAGTTTCACGAAGCTCACCAAGGTTATTATCTTTTATTTAAGAATCCTCCTTGCATTGGCATTCTAACAATGCTCCCTATCTTGCAATAGAAAAACATCAGAAGAAGAGAAACAAAAAAATATCAGCTAAAGGGAAAAGCAAATAATCCTTTAATAGATTCCAAATTTTGCCAGAATGGAAATTTTGATTTTTTTATAAGCTATCACAAGATGAAATGTACGTCCTCTCTGATGCTCTTTTAATGTTCCTTGTAGAATCTTCTAATTTATTTGATTATTGATTTGGTGAAATTTGGCAATTTGACATCGAAATTTGGAGAGATAACTTTCAATAATCCAACGAGACACTTTCCCCTTGAATTAAATCAGAGAAGAGAAATGGAAGTTGGTTGGTCACGTTTTGGTGGTAGCCTGAGACCACATAACCGAATAACCTTTCTTCTGACGTTCAGAATGGAGAAGAAGGAAGAAAAAACCTAAAAAAAACCTTGAGTACATCAAAATGCCAAGAGCTACGGTAGCTTTAGTCTACGTGAGAAAGACGTGAAACACAGAACAAAAACGAGTGGAAAAGGATAAACCCTTTGCTTCAAGAAAAGAGACGAGAAAAAGAAATAGGTTCAAAGTATACTTAACATAGGATACATCTTAACCAACAAGGGCCTCGTGAAGTAAAAAAAAGCCATTTTTAAGGTCTCGGTAAAGGAAAACGAGGTGCCCACAGAAAAAAATTCTAATCGCGCGAGTATTTTCGCTACAAAGGCAAGTTGTATATCAAATTAAAGCTAAAAGCCTAAATTACGGTATAAAAGAAAAATTTTAAAAGGCGCTTAAGTTTTTTGCTCTCGAACTCGGAGGTATCAAGTTTACTTCTGAAGCTCCAGCCTTTTTGCGTTGTTAAATATTCACTTCTTTTTTATTGCATCTGATTCACAGATAAAAGACCTAAAAAGGGTGTGAGGAAATTTCCGATTTCCCTTTGTAACTCATCTTATGTCAGTTTCTTTGCGTAAATGCAAATTTCCTCACACCCTTTTTTAGGTCTTTTATCTGTCAATCAGATGCAATAAAAAAGAAGTGAATATTTAACAACGCGAAAGGGCTGGAGCTTCAGAAGTAAACTCGATACCTCCGAGTTCGAGAGCAAAAAACTTAAGCTTAACTTAAGCGCCTTTTAAAATTCGATAAAATAAAATCTCTTATAAGGTAATTTAGTCTTTTAGCTTTAATTTGATATATAACTTGCCTTTGTAG
Organism: Micromussa lordhowensis; assembly: GCA_964020085.1. Lineage (NCBI taxonomy): Eukaryota > Metazoa > Cnidaria > Anthozoa > Scleractinia > Lobophylliidae > Micromussa > Micromussa lordhowensis. The sequence continues at coordinate 4,017 of CAXHUQ010001585.1, read as the reverse complement.
CGAAAATACTCGCGCGACTAGAATTTTTTTTCCGTGGGCACCTCGTTCTCCTTTACCGAGACCTTAAGCTCCCTTTTTTGGATGTAGATTTGGATTTTCGAAAGAAACACTCCCTAATTCACAGAAAAGATAGATCACTCACCTTCCTGATCGTTGATGACAACAATAGGATCACTGGCTGGTCCATTTCCCTTCTCAGTAGATGCATACACATGTATGCTGTAGTTTAGATAATCTTGTAAATGTGTCACATTCTTTTGAAGCTCTGGATAGTGGACTGTGACACTACCATTGTGTTTCGTTGTTAGCGACTGATAGATGATAGTGTAAGTCAAGATGACACCATTCTGATGAGCAGCTGGAACTTCTTTCCACTGAATAAAAATGCTGGTTAAGCTGCTTTTATGTCCTATGACATTGACTGGCGCAGCTGCAGGTTCTGACGTGAATAAAGATAATATAATTCTACTTTTGAGTGATAACTATCAATTTCAGTAAACCTGTTTACACGAGTTCGTGTATAGTTTGCAGTTATTTATTAATAACATTCTTCTGATGTTGTTGTCCCCGGGAGGCAAAAAACGTAAAATTAGTTCCAGTAAGTAATTAATAGATCAAGTTGAGGTCTTGGTGGTATACAATGCATTATTTGGCACGTTACTTAACCTTACTTTTGGGAATCTTTCCTTTTGAATATAATTGAAGTTGCTTTCGTGCTTTGGTTCGGTATTCAAACTAACCAAGAAACCGTAGACTACTGTTGTGTTTCGATAAAGTTCTACGTTATTTTACGCTTAAACAAGACATTTACCATACGGAATCATTGGACTGATAACTCAGCGATATTGCTGTATACTGACCCGGGCTAGAGTTAGGAAGCAACAAAGAGTTGTGTACAAAGATGGCGCCTCCGAGCTATACGAGCCATGATTCCTTGTCCAATAAAAGAACGAACCTCAAGCTATAATCTAACTTCTTCTACAAAGATTGCTATGTAGAAATTGGGATTAAATACGCCATAACACTTTGTAATGAATATCGTTCGAGTCAAAATTGCCATAAGCTTACTTTAGAGCAAAAGCCTCTACCATAGCTAGAGGCTAAAACAACAAGAACATGCCCTGATCATTAAAAAACGAGTGATATCTTTACACTTTGATATCTTTACCGATGGGCTCCAGAACAAGACAAACTTTTAATCACTCTGATACATACATACATACACGCATACATCACCTTTATTTCACCTCGATAATGAGAGAATTCTGGAATAGACCAAATAAGTAAGAAACTCACAAGCACGGCGTATTAAAAAAATACTTACTATCCTGATCTGTTCGAACAACAATAACAGGATCACTGGCTGGTCCATCTCCCATAATGGTATATGCAAACACTGTGATATTGTATTTAACGTACTCCTGTAGATCTGTCAAATTCTTTTGACGATCACCAGGGCCTGCCGTAACACCTCCATTGTCATTCTCTGTTTGTGACTGGTAATTAATGGTGTAAACCGTGATGATACCATTCTGGTGATCAGCTGGAACTTCATCCCACATCACTAAGATGCTGGTTGAGCTGCTGTTCTCTCCTCTTACATTTTGTGGTGCAGCACTAGGTCCTGATATAGAAAGTTCATTTGAGTTTCAGTTGGCATAAACATTATAGTTTCTGCGATAGTCTGGTGTGAAAAGGGCAAGATTGAACCAAGGAAATGATCAACCAACCAAGGAACAAGTCAAACTTTTAATACCTCTGATGATGAGAGAATTCCTGAGTAGAACAAAGCAGTAAGAAAGTCACAAGCATGGTGTATTAAAAAAATACTTACTGTCCTGGTCCGTTCTAACAACAATAACAGGATCACTGGCTGGTCCATCTCCTTTCACAGTAGATGCGAACACTGTTATATTGTAGTTGACGTACTGCTGTAGATTTGTCAAAATCTTTTGACGATCACTAGGACGAGCTGCAACATTGCCATTATGATTCTCTGTTTGTGACTGGTATTTAATGGTGTACCCGGTGATGACACCATTCTGTTGATCAGCTGGAACTTCATTCCACATGACTAAGATGCTGGTTGAGCTGCTGCTTTGTCCTCGTACATTTTGTGGAGCACCCTCAGGCTCTAATATACAAGTTGTAAACAGAGTTATATTGTAGCCAATGAGTTGGGCCTCAGTAACATGTTAAAGAATCCTGGTGATTTTTGTTTGTTTTGCACGGTTGTCATAGCCTCCCAACAGCTTTTTCTGAGTTTCTTTTACGTGTTCCCATAAAATTTGAATGGCATACATATTTTATGCAGCCCGATCTTGAAAACAAATCTTTCACAACCCATCTTTACTGACCAGATTCCTTGAGTCTCTTAACAAAATGGCAAGTCTGTAAGCACCCATCATAACGATCAAAGGAATGGGATGAGGCCTCACTAACTTGCTAAATAATCCTGAGGTTTTTCGTTTGTTTTTTTTTTGCATTTACAAAGGTGTGGTGTACATAAATCCAAACACTAAAGCAGTCACAAACTTTTAGTTCTTTGTCGTTCTTTATTGTCGTCGATCGGCCCATTCAGCGCTCTACAATAGCCCTTTTCACGGTTAACTTTTCTCATTTGCATCACAATATAATCTAGCACGTATGCGAGGCAATTTCGGGCTATTTTGTAGTTTTAGCCCGAAATTGCCTCGCACACACGTTGGATTACATTGTAATGCAAATGAGAAAAACTAACCGTGAAAAGGGCTATTGGAAAAATCAGCCTATGCTTATTCGATACTCAAACAACCGTGCAACCACAACAGTTAACCTCGAAAATACTTCAAAATGACTCCACAGAGGGCACGAGAAAAGAAAAGCGTGAAATATGTGACTGAAGAGTCAAAACCTACAAGATCGCGTGACTACAAGAAAATGAAATACATTGAAACGATTGTTATTGGCGAGAAAAGATATGACATAGCGGCCCAACAAACGGGCTGAAATTACGCAGTCTTAACGAAGTGTCTTTTAACTCAACAATTTGTCCATTTTGTCACTCGACAGTCAGTAATCACTCGTGATCGCTAACTTCCTCCGGTAGGCATATCTTGGTAACAGGGCGGTGACACACGCCGCTTGCTGTCTTGATTCGGGCAGAAGGAGTTTTAATGCAAAGCTGTTCGTCGATGGAACCCGAAGAAGGCTACAAGACTGCAAGAGCACTACTTAAGGATAGATATGGTCATAGCTACAGAATAGCAACTGCTCTCATTGATGAAATACCAAAAACTCCCCAGATTAAGGCAGATGATGGTCCTGCTTTGCAAAGGTACTCTGTTCTACTTACAAATTGTAAAGAACTCCCTCAATGAAATAACATGACTAAACAAAATCGAAAACCCTAGCACTCTCCAAAGGATTATTGGAAGGCTGCCAGTTTAGCTAAGACAGAGATGACGAGAAAAGGCTGACCACATTACCAAGGAATTATCGGACTTGATAACTCAAGCGATATTGCTGTATACTGGCCCGGGCTAGAGTTAGCAAGTAACAATGAATTTTGTACAAAGACGGCGGATCCGAGCTATGCGAACCATGATTCCTTGTTTAATAAAAGAACGAACCTCAAGCAATTAGCTAACTTTTTCTAACTAGACTGCTATGTAGAAATTGCGATTAAATACGCCATGACACCTTCTAATGAATATCGTTTCGGAGTCAAAATTGCCATAAGCTTACTTATGAGCTTACTTACAAAACAACAAGAACATGCATTGATTATTAAAAATGGAGTGGTTTTCCAGTTATTTCCTCTGATATCTTTACTGCTGGGGTCCAGAACAAGATAAACTTTTAACACCTCCTCTAAAGTTAAGAAACTCACAAGTATGGCGTATTAAAAAATACTTACTATCCTGATCGGTTCGAACAACAACAGGGGAACTGGCTGGTCCATCTCCTTTCACAGTAGATGCAAACACTGTGATATTGTAGTTGACGTACTCCTGTAGATTTGTCAAGTCCTTCTGA
>CAXHUQ010001583.1:42500-52663 GCA_964020085.1 Micromussa lordhowensis | reverse complement strand
GAGAGAGAGAGAGAGAGAGAGAGAGAGAGAGAGAGAGAGAGAGAGAGAGAGAGAGAGAGAGAGACGGTTAAGAAAGCTTCCTGAGCCAACAAAGATGCCAACCAAAAGGATCACGATGATTCATAGTCCTGCTTCGGTGGATGATTAAAAAACGGTTAAAAATGTGGCCGAAAATGGACAACTTTTGGTTAAAAAATATAAAAATTTTAAAATCTTGTAAAACGTTTCGGTCTCTCGACCTTCTTCAGTTACAAAAGAGTCGGTAGAAAAATCTACAACCTAAATAAGTTTTACAACAATGAATAAAAAAAAAAACAACCGGTTACACAACAAATTCAAAGAAAACGAAAACAATAGGTACAGAAAAATGTCAATCAGATACAACAAATGAGAACATGGATAATATCAACAGCGACAAACATTACGTAATTGTTACAGCGCAACAGGATCCCCATAAAGGGCCTCTGAATTCACACACATTCTAAAATCCTAACAAAATCCCCAAGAGGGGCTGATAAACAATATGTAATAACCTCCCAACTAAGAGCCTTGGAATGACTTAGGTCGTGCGAAAATAACAGAATCCCCAAAGGGGGCCCCTGAGCGCTGAAACAACTACAGTTAAAGACTATAAACTAACCAAAGCTATAGAGATTTTTTAAAAATTCAATGTTAAAAAACACCTCAAGAAATTCGCAACAGCTTGCCCTAAGTCCGCTAAAGTCATGTATAGTGGATGCGATTTTTTGAATGAAATTCTTGTCTTTTGTTAAGCCCAAAGGGTGCGAGGGAAAACAACTGCGCACTCCAGTATGCTTCTTTCGTGATTAGTAATTTTTCAGTGTCCTCGGACGCACTGTTTCGAATTTGGTCAATACACTGAAATGTAAAGTCCGATAACACGTGTGGGGTTCGGTTAAAGTGTATGGCGACTTCGCAAGTTTTTTTGTTTGTTTTCATAGAAGATTTGTGATTTCTAAATCGAACTTTAAATTCCGTCGTGGTTGAACCGACATATTGGAGATTGCACTTCTTGCAATGAACTAAATAAATTATATTCGCTGAATTACATGAGAGTTTCTGCCGAACGAAATACGTTTTTCCCGTATGTGCGCTAAAGAAAGTTTGGGAGTTGACCAAGAAGTTCTTGCAAAGATCGCATCTGGTTTTGTTACAAGTGAAACATCCCGCTGATGGCAATGCAATTGACTCTAGTGAGCCCTTTCTACACTTAGAAGGTGCCAAGATTTCCTTGAGGTTCTTAGACCTACGGAAAGATGAAATTATTGAATTCGGTGGAAAAAGCTCCTTAAGTCTTGGCGACGAGAGCAAAAGATGAAAATGCTTTTTAATTAACCTATTAACTGACGGTAAATTAGGATTATATGTAAGAACAAAAGGAAAAATCTTTTTGGAATCTCTGACTTTGGCTTGAAGTAAATTATTTCTAGGAATGCTCGCCGCTCTAGAAAATTCACGCGAGACCAATTCTTTTGGATATCCCTGGTGGACCAGGTAACCACTGTACTCTTCCAGCCTTTTGTTGAGGAAATGATCCTCAGAACAATTTCTACGCAGTCTCTAAGCGACTCCAAACGGAATCGAACTTTGGCTTGAAGTAAATATTTCTAGGAATGCTCGCCGCTCTAGAAAATTCACGCGAGACCAATTCTTTTGGATATCCCTGGTGGACCAGGTAACCACTGTACTCTTCCAGCTTTTTGTTGAGGAAATGATCCTCAGAACAATTTCTACGCAGTCTCGAAGCGACTCCAAACGGAATCGCTTTGAAAACGTGCTTAGGATGGGCACTGGATGGAGGAAGATACAGGTGGCTATCAGTAGGCTTAGAGTAAACATCTGTTTGGATAAAACCATCAACCAGATGGAGTGTAACATCTAGAACATTAAGTTTGTTTTCCGAATAAACCAATTCAAATTTAATCGTGGGATACAGCGAATTTATGTATTCGGTGAAAGAATTTAGTGTAGCAAGGCCCTGTTGCCAAAGGTCAAAGATATCATCGCGATATCTCCACCATTGTGAGGGCTTGATAGGGCCACAATGCTTAGCCTTGTGGTCTATCTCCCCCATGGCTATGTCCGCATAACTACAAGCATTTTTAGGTCCCATAGCAGTGCCATGCACTTGTAGGTAAAACTTCTCATTGAAAACCGAGTGATTGCTTTTTAGGCAAATCTCTACAGCTTCTAGAATACAATCGGTAGATGGTAGCAATTGTTCTCTAGTATCTAGTGCTCTGCTGACCGCTCCTAATCCTAATTCATTATCGATATTTGGAAACATGGAAACTACGTCCCAAGAAACTAGGAGGGTGCCCTCAGGAAATGGGCCTTGTTCGTTAAGTTTTTGTATCCTGTTAAGCAGGTCAGTGGTGTCCTTAATGAAAGATGGTTGTTTTCTTGCTAAGGGTTGTAGATAGAATTCAGTGAAGGCTGAAAGGTTTTCAATAGCCGTTCCACAGCAGGAAGTAATAAGTCTCAGGGGGTTGTCCTTCTTATGCGTTTTAATATTTCCAAACGCGACCCCGGGCTTAGCTTTCGTGTTAACTATCCAGGAAGCGATTTGAGGTGAAATCTCGCTCCTTTGCAACCATTTGGAACACCACTGCTCCACTACGCCCAAATGCTTGGTAGTAGGATCTGAATTTAAGACTTTGTAGTGCAATGGGTTGTTAAGTTGGCCAAGCATTTTATCATTGTATTCATTGGAATTGATCAAAGCGAAGCGAGAGCCCTTATCTTGTATTCTAATGGTAACATCCGAATTCTTCAATTCCTTGAGCGCGGAGCGCTCACCTTTGGATAAATTGTCTTGTGATTTTCTAATATTCCGATGATTAAAAATGTCTTTCCTAACATTAGATAAGAAAAGTTCAAGTTCCGGGAATTTGGAAATTGGAGGTTTCCAACTTTTTTTACCTGGTATCGGTGGTAGGTGGCTTTGTTTGCTGGAGGCTGGCTCGTCGGGATCCTTTTCCATAAAGAAAACAGCGGTTCTAAGCCTGGCCTCAAAGGCTTCCAAGTCAACATGTACTTCCTGCCAATTTATGTCTCGTGGTGCTGGACAAAACGAAGGTCCTTTGCGTAGCAGCTTGGTTTGGTCCTCACTCAGAACATGCTCAGAGATGTTAATCGGATTTAAGTGTTGGACCTTCGTTTTGTCCAGCACCACAAGACATAAATTGGCAGGAAGTACATGATGACTTGGAAGCCTTTGAGGCCAGGCTTAGAACCGCTGTTTTCTTTATGGAAAAGGATCCCGACGAGCCAGCCTCCAGCAAACAAAGCCACCTACCACCGATACCAGGTAAAAAAAGTTGGAAACCTCCAATTTCCAAATTCCCGGAACTTGAACTTTTCTTATCTAATGTTAGGGAAGACATTTTTAATCATCGGAATATTAGAAAATCACAAGACAATTTATCCAAAGGTGAGCGCTCCGCGCTCAAGGAATTGAAGAATTCGGATGTTACCATTAGAATACAAGATAAGGGCTCTCGCTTCGCTTTGATCAATTCCAATGAATACAATGATGGTTTGATGATACTGTACTTGAGAAATGTTTGCTTTTTGAAATTTTTGTGCTTTTTCCTTTGAACGAAATTCTAAGTCAAAGTCCATTGTCTAATATACATTACTTGAGGCAAAACCATATCTATGCTCACATTTACAATTGCAAAAAGTTGTAAATCAATTTTTTCAATGTTGCTTCATCCATGCTCTGAAACACACTATTCAAGCTATAGACACTTATTCAATGATTCCCCTACATCAACAGCAAAAACAACATTACCAAAACTTTTATTTCATCCCGAGTCAGAAATAATTAACAATGTTATAAATAAGAAACAAACCAAACAAACATAATTTAGACACATGCACAAATAATAAAAATAAACAAAGTGTAGCTCATTGATACCAGTAGATCTCTGAAGTTCAAGGTCATAAGTTCAAGTTAATTCATTCAATCTCATTCACAAAAACCATGTGCCAATGAATGAAAGGAGAGACTTGGACTACGTACACCAAATTAGCAATTCTTCATAAACTGGGTTGGAATGTAGACTGGAACGGCGGGGATTTCAAGGAATCAAGATTAAAAGGCCTACTCCTGTTCTTGGATTCAAAGTGGATGGACCAGGAACTGCACATGCCATCCAGAATTTCATTGAAAATCCTCCTACTCATCTGATCCACCTAAATCAAAATGGAAGAGTGTTCAGTTAATATTAAGAGGAATAAATCGCTGGGATACAATAGCATTACTGCAAATGTAGATCGCTGAATGTTCACTTATTGTGATCACTTGATTTTCCCTTGCCAAAAACAGTGGAATACAAGATGCTTCATAACTGAAAATGTCTTAATGATCACAGGAATATTACAATAGCTTATTTAACATATTTAAACATGATGTTTTTCCTGTGAAGTTACAATTTCTTTTTTTGCAAGAGTTTTGTAATTCTTGCCGAACTTTATCAACATCTTATGATGATAATGATGATGAAAATGAAGATAACATTAGTCTATAATAGTGCTTACCATAGAACATATTCTTGTCATTCTTCAGATAGCTTCATGAGGTTTTAACAGGTCCCAGCCAAGACAGTAAACTGTACAAGAAGAATATATAAGAAAGTAAACTTAACGAGCTAAGCTTTTATAGTACTTTCAGTACATGATTGATCACTGTAAAGGAGAAAAGGGTTTTAGAATTACAGTTGAACCCGTCTATAATGGCCACCCTCGGGACTTGAAAAATTTGCCGCTTAATATACAAGTGGCCGCTTAATATAGGATCACTTAACAAAGTATTCACTGGGCATGATCTAATGTCAATTTTAATGGCAAATCATACAAGAACACCTCATAGAAGGAAACAGTAGGATAATCAATACTCTTTCAAGCAGTGCCAGTTTCAGCTTGTAACTTAACAGTATAATGTACGTATCATTGTGTAAAAGTATTCCATTTCACAGCTAAGAGAGACAAACATAGAACTGATACACTGGCCAGCCACGTACCCAAAACTAATTCACGGGAAAGGCTGGTTTAAAAATATCTCTATCTGTGAAAACGCTGTTTCACAGACTCTGTATGGAAGTTGCACGCTCCTGGTAATGGGCTCCTGAAATGGCCCTGTATTAAGCAGCCACCCTTTAGATTAAGCGAGTCCCGATTTTTGGCTCATACAAACGCTGTATTTGTTAACTGTTGGCAGACATACCCAACAGGAAAGCTGCCTTTTCAGTAGCTTGGATGAAAATGCTGGGAAATTTTCAAGCTGGGAAGGATACTCAAGAGAGATTGATTATTGAACGGTTCTTAGTAGGAGAGTTGGAAGGGCAACAATTCTCTCCTGAGGTGGTGCACCCAGTTATAAGTGTTATTCACAAACTGAAATCTTATTTCCTAGTTGCTAAACACAAGAAGATGCTCAACTACTTGTGTACTGTAATTAGACATTGTAAACTACATTGGCATTACTTTTTGGAGCTATATTTACATGCAACTGCAAAACACACGACGATTGTCCATCAATTGTTTTCATTATACTTTCTTTGGAGTGAAAGGTCTCAATGAAGGCATTATAGGTTTAAATTTGTCACTATTATTATATGTTTAAGTTTGTCACTATTATTATATGTTTAAGTTCAAGTTCCTTACCACTGAAACAACTTTTTTTTATTGTACATATTATTTGAAATCACAAGGTTACATTTATATCACTATGAAAATACAAATTTAAGGCAGATCTGTACTACAGTGTGTTGTCTCACAAGCAATATTTTGATACACAGTAAATGAACTACAGTCTACATTGTATGTTATTTTCCCTTTCTATTTGAGATTATTATTATTTGGGACTCAATATTCACTAACAGGATATTATTTTGTTCATTAACATAGCTCACATACAGCTTTCAACAATATATGAGTTTCATCCATAAATCCCATGATTTTTCTTTGGCAATTACTTACTTATATAATTATTCTATTAATTATCATTGTTTTGAAATAAATATATAAAAATAAATAAGATAAATGTGATTCTGGTTCATAATAACATAAATAACTATCTGAACCCTGTTATTTAATTTTAATTCCAAGCACTGTTAATTAAGCATATTGCACCCAAGTTAATGTTCCCTGATTAAGAGTATAACCCTGTTTGCTAAGGTCCTTTGCTAGCTTTCTTGGGATTGTCCATCATGATTATTACCCCACCACTGTTTGTCATAGCATGCTGATGGCTGTCTATAATGGCACACAGGCCATTGCTCTTAACTAGAAACCCTACAGATTTGTAACAGCCTATTTATTACACCATAATGGTCTACATTTGAGGAATGAACTTCTCCAATGATTTGGTCCACTAAATCACTGTTTTCACTAGCAGTAGTGAATCCAACCATCTGATTTGCCGACTGTACATAAAAGTCATTACCTATTGCATTGACAACATCCTCTACATCTAGATACTCAGCTGTGTCACTGTACAATTCATCATAAGGTACCTTCATTATAAGGTATCTACCCAAACATTTGGGAGCCGATTCCAAAGCAAAGAAATGTCAAGCTTTTGTTGGTGACAATAGTCACCAAACTTGACTGCCATGACTGTGCAAGCATTACTTCCTTGCCTATCCCCTACTGTTGACTGAGACATACTAGCCGGAAAAGAAAAAATACTACATGTGAACTTGACAATTTTTGGCATTGCACTGATAAATTGATTATGGGGCCAGAAATATTAGCACCATCATCCCCACTGATATTCAAAGGAACATCTCTATACCCCTTTTCAGAGTATTTGTTTCGTCCCATATCTTTCCTATTTATTAGTTTCCCCAGTGCAGGACCATAGCAGAGTACAGACAAATTCCCTCCACTGGCATACTTAAGGATACTGTAAATGGATTCAATGGCGCTGCCATTTATTCGTAGAGGGCTGATGAAATATTTCCCATCTGGTGACACCTTTTCAAAGAACCAATCACAAAAGGACAAAAAGCCATGTACAACTAGACGGAGAAGATCCAGAGTCTACAGAACAAATGATGATAAAAGCAATAATAAGTATTATTATTGTTAGTTTACATGTTAACAGGCATAGCAAAGGTTTAAATTAACGTGGTGCTTGATATTGGTATGTTCATTAACTTCAGTTAAGCAGAATTTCCCACAATTATTGCAGGAATTTTGGCCTGAGGTCATAGCAGTATGGACTGCATCAAAGTTTGTACAAAAAAAAAATCAGTAAGTAAGGTTTTAAAATTCTTAATTATGAGGCATTTTTATAATTTAAACTCTGAAAAGTGTTTGTCATATAACAGTTTAATTAATCATACCTGCCAAGCCAAAAACTTTTTCTGTCTAGCTCTTTTCGAGTTTTCTTGATAAACTGAAAATAAAATGAATAGTAGTGAATAACTATTTAAGTGATCTGTTACAGCCATTTAAATTGTCCTCAATGTGCTTTGAAAATGAATTTACCTGTTTCCTCATGATCAGCACACCACTCTTCAAAAAAGGTCATCCCCTTCCTTATGTTGGTCAGGACAGGGCTGTCACTGTTATTGATTCTGTGGTGGCTGAGCATTCCTTGCTCAAATAGAAGGCTGTAGGTCTCCAAGTACTCCCCGGTATTTGTGCTTATCCTCCTTCATCAGATCCACAAGAGGCAAGGTCCTGCACAGCTGCAATCATGAACCGTTGCTGAAAGAGAGTGAAAAACAATAATATTCATTGTAGAGTGATCTGTCATACAATCCATTTACATCATTGAGTCTTGATTGAGCAGATGATATCAAACAAACAGAGAAAATATATCAAACAAATTGAAGTCAGTAAAATGTTACATAGTGGGTTTTTAAAATGGGTATGGGGTAATATTTGGAGATTGGTCAATCTATGATATCAAGTAGTTCAATAGATGTTTTGCACGGCAGCCAAGTCACGTACGTGGCAGGAACAATGAAAATATTTTGCATTAGAAAGAAAGTTTTTTTTTTTCCATAGGAAAAAGAATCTATTGTTCCTGCCATGCAACATGGCTTCCGTGCAAAACCTCTAGTAAGTGAAATTTAAATTTTTAACAATGAAAGTTTACATAACATAATTAGCAGCTCTGGCACTTAAGCACTGGAAAGAAGCCTGTGTACTCCATTTATTAACAGTCACTGAAATTGTTTTGCCACTTTGATCACTATTTACATATGACACTGTTTGTATAGTATTAAAGAGAGGAGCCACATCAGCCTGTACACACCTGCATTATCTTTGCTGGTCTAACATCTAAATGGGTCCAGTTATCTCTGTAGACATGTGCATACTTTAATCCTGGGAAATTACGACTCAAACCATTTTCTGCTCATTCCAGATCTTCTGCAAACACCTTTTGAATCGTGTGCCAACCAAACTGGTGACTGTTCTGCATAACATCTTTTGCACCTTGTGGCCTTGAGCTGTAAAGAGCACCTATCGTGTTCTTCAGCTACAGATGTTAAGAACAGAACACAATATGCAAACATGTTTTAACTATATCGCTACTTTAAATTGGAATGGAAAGAAATTTAAGCTGTATTTTATTGAGATGTCATTCTGCTGAATGATAAATATCAACATTAAGAAACCATAACAGTTCACATCACAGAGAAAATAAAATTTTTGTAACTTATATAAGTCTTTTAGTCTAATTTCAGTAACCTTTTGAAAGTGACATTAAAGCAAAAATCAGCACTCTCATGTGGCATTCAATTATGTAGTTTTATAGTCAGTGACTTCCAAGAAGTTAAATGGTATTTTATTTCCCCCTACATGACCAATACAATAATATAAAATATCAAGTAAAGCTACTTTAATTAATAACATTTTCCAATTTACCTGGTGGCTTGGACATATCATTAGGAAAACTGGGTACTTTTAGTTCTTGTTTCAGCCCTAGGCTTCATCGTAAGGCTTTCTTTACCGAAGCGCCCTTGGAAGAATTGTTGTCATGTTCCGTACCTTCCAGGGTCGCCGAGGATGAACACATAGCTGACTCTTCAACTTCTATTAACGGGGTTCCTTTGTGTTAATAGAAGTTTCTATATCCTGATCTGACCTCTTCATTGTATTGCGATAACACTCAGGGTCTATTTGACCATTGTGAAAACTGTCAGAGCAATTTATCGAAGGCACACTCGAGTACGCTTGCACTCAGAGATAAGCTTATGCAAAGGTATGCCACAACTTCACATGTGGAAAGTACGAATAAACGCATGGTATTGTGGGAAGGCCATCTGATGGAAGGGTTGGATTGGAATGATGGAAAACGACAAGCAGCGAACAGAATAGCGTAGCAAAAAATAATACCTTAGCCGCCATTTTTTTTATCAGATTTGTTTCGTTGCGGACGTCACCAGAAACAGTAATTTTCGCGGGAAAGGCGTATCTAAAAGTAAAACTACTATAAGGAAGTTACACACTCCTGGCCATTTATATACAGGTTTGACTGTATGATTAAAAGGCACACATTCAATCCTAATTTGATTTGTTTTCCAAATGTTTGAAGCCAACTTAAATCATGTTGACCATAATTTGTCCTGGGAACTGGTTCAACTGGGTGTGTGGAGGTTTTGCTGAAAAAAAAAAGATTCTCAAAAGCTTGATCTGAACATTGGAAAAGGCTTAAAAATTGGTCGCATGGTTTTTTCTTATTAACTTAATTATTACTTCAATGAAATGTTTGGAAAGCGAGCAAGACAGAGTTTTCTTGAAAATTATTCCTCACATAATCTTTTGTAAAAGAAAACTGAGAAAGGTTTACGGGCTCTTTCCACCCAGTATTATCGATCCACTTTATTGCTTCGGAAGAAGTTTGAGTTGGCTAAACGAAAACTGTACTAGATAAGCTGGATCATGTTTACTGTAGGTAGCCTCGACCGTTATCTCGGTCGATATATCGGTCGACTGTCGACCGCCACTCGACCGATATATCGACCGAGAGTCGGTCGAGAGTCGGTCGAGTGTCGGTCGAGTGTCGGTCGTGTGTCGGTCGATAGTCGGTCGATGTTCCGTTGATATGGCGACCGACTATCGGCCGACTATCGGTCGATATTGCGCAAACGCATCTCGGTCGAGAATCGGTCAAATAT
>CAXHUQ010001583.1:30000-32500 GCA_964020085.1 Micromussa lordhowensis | reverse complement strand
CAAGTCTGACCTGGTCCGCCATCTAAACACTTCTTCCACTTCGGTTGACCTTTACACATTCCACTCTCGTACCGAAGAAAACAATTCTTCGTAAACCAACTGCGAACCAAGCAAACCACTCATATTTCAAGCATCTTTCCGAAAGAGTTCCCATGATTTGCCAGTTGTAAAGAAATTTTCTCAACACAGTACCCAAATTTCACCTAAAAGTACTTGAGCCGATGCCTAGAGTTCAGATCGAGGCGAAAAATGTCACGGCCACGACCTGTCACACTTTTAATACTAAATTCAGGGGTGACTTCACGATCACTACAAATCTTCCAAGACAAACGAGTATTATTTTGCGCGATCGGGTAGCTTGAGAAATCGGCGAAAATTTCGCCCAATTTGTATAGGAAATAGCACGGTTTCTAGGGGTATTTGGGATAAATACCGCGAGTGATATTTCAAAATTCGCTAAAATATCACGAGCCGCCGCGGCGAGCGATATTTGGAGAGTTTTGAAATATCACGAGCCGGTATTTATACCAAATACCCCGAAGAAACCGTGCTATTTTTTGTTTATACTACAAGGCAAAGAAATTTCGCATCTTGTAACGCGTTTTAGTCACGCGCGAGTGATTGGTTTTACTACAACATGTGATCAAACATGTGATCGCACAAAGGTCACACATGTTCAAATGATTTTCGCTTCAACTGCGATAAAACAGTACTTGAATACCTGTAAATATCTTTTGAAGGGTACATTTTGAACAGCCTAATCGTCAATCGAAGTTTATCAGTAGATTTTTAACCGATTCTGCTTGTGTGGAAACTTGGACTTTGGGCTTTCATTTTAGCAGCAGGCGGTGAAAATTGT
This sequence comes from Micromussa lordhowensis, assembly GCA_964020085.1. Lineage (NCBI taxonomy): Eukaryota > Metazoa > Cnidaria > Anthozoa > Scleractinia > Lobophylliidae > Micromussa > Micromussa lordhowensis. Next base: position 31,641 of record CAXHUQ010001583.1, on the reverse strand, counting down.
TGGCTATTTATCGTTTCTTTGGTCACCACAGCAGCGGAAAATAGTTTCCAGCGGACGACGTTTACTTCTGGTTGCTTGTGCTTCTGAACTGTTGAATAAAGACTGAAAGGAACCGTTTTTCGTTCTCTCACCTTCTTCGATAGCAGTTAAAAGAGCGCTCGACGATAAAGCTATGCACCGAACTTCGTCAGCTGAGTTGGTTCGCGTTGCAGCTCACTGAAAATATCAGGACTGTATCCTTTGCCTTCCACCTTAAATCGACGATACAGTGACCTAGATCTTTGTACATTCTTTGCTGTTTCCATATCTTGGTAATTTCCTTTAGCTCTTGCAGTTTTTCCACAGAATTTTGAAAATCTTTCCGCCATATTGTTTCGATCATTTAGGTTTCCATGGTAACTGAAATTTTTACATGTAAGTATTTCAAATTTGGCAGAAATACTACTGGTCTTAGCCAATCGCATTTGAGAAATTTCTTAGCCTGTAGTATAAAGCCAGTTATAGTTCATAATGGCAACACTTTTGTCCCACCCCAACTCAAACCCAACCCCTCACCCCGTCAGTCCCGTTTTTAGCCTCACCGTGTATTAAAATAGATTTGGTTACGTGAGTTCCGGAAACTTCGACACGGTCCTGGAGAGTAATTGTCACAAGAACCAATTTTCCAGAAGCTACCCGAATTCTACACAGTTGTTATAAGTGCTCAGAAGTCAGTTATCGATTATGAAATACAAAGACGATGGATTCCGTCCCAAGCTCGAGTAATCACGAGAGAGATGTTTCTGTAGTATCAAACGTGAACCACTTAATGTACAGATTTGATGTTGAAAACCCATGGAAATATTTCTCTGATGGGGCTCCCGTGGCAAGTTCGGTAGAAAGAGGGCGCAAAAAGACTAATCCTAAACTCAATAAGATTTACATTTCAAAACGGAAGAAAACTTTTACGGCCAGGAAAAACAGAGCTCATGGAGACATTGCAAAAATGTGTTTGCTTTGTTCGTGCGAGCAAGACTGTCTGATGAAACAAGGCCAGCCGCGTGAAACCCGTTTAATGATACAGCAGCTGAGACAAAGATTATTTCGAAAAGACTATAACGAGCAAAACTACATACTCGCAAGGCAAATGGAGGTTAAAGTTTGCCCCAGTGGTGTCAGGAGGATTACGTACAAGATACCGTGTTTAGGAAAAGTTTGCCGTGGCGCTTTTCAAAAATGTTATGGAATTTCCAAGGCGAAAATCACTGTTCTTCTCAAAAAAATGGACGTTGATGGTGTCTCTATTCAGCCCGATATGAGAGGAAGGCACGAGCACAGAACGACGAAACTTTTACCAGAAGCGCGAAATACGGTAATTGACTATATTTGTTCTTATAAGGCCACTGAATCACACTACAGACGGGCGGCAACCAACAAAAAGTACTTCGATTGTAATGTATCTATGAAGAGGATGTGGCAAGATTTTTGTAAAAAACATCCTCATTTTAAAGCCAACCGCTCAAAGATAAGGAACAAAGGCCCTGTAATAAGCTTTTCGACTTTTAGGAACATATTTCAGCAAAACTTACAGGACACCTTAAGCTTTCGTAAAGCTAGGATGGATACTTGTCAATACTGTGACAGAACTCGGAACATTATCAC
>CAXHUQ010001583.1:0-25000 GCA_964020085.1 Micromussa lordhowensis | reverse complement strand
TGACAAATCAGACAGCTTGAAAACTGTTTGCTTTGCATTATCCTCAATGTATGCAGCTAACTCAGCTAAAGCAATAGCTTCTAGCGAAACTTGGGTAGTGATATTTTCTTCCTCTTTAGGTGAAATACTTCTTAATCTATTGTAAAGAGCAGCAAGACATCCTGGGTGATAATATGAATCAATGGAAGGCATATCGCCGACTGCAAGTTTTGTTAAAAGCTTTCGGTCTTGCAGTTTTGTGGCGGCTGCTCTGACCTTGCTGTCAAGTGTAAGAGTTGCTGCTCTGCGAAGACTTTCTCCAGTTTCATCACAAAAGAAACATGTTTCCTGAGATTCTTTTGCTACTTCTTTTGAGGGTATCCCTAGACTAGAGCGAGTTTTAACAGGACTCGGTGCTTCAGAAACGTCTACTGAGCATTCCTCGAGTTTCCTCTTCTGAGCCCTCTGCAGCTTAAGAGTGCTGCATTTGTTAAAGCACGACTTGTGCCATTTTGCTTTATGACGTTTTAACGTTTCTTCTATTCCGTTTCCCTCATCGAGGCTTGACAAAGAGGCTTCAATTGGCAATTCCCCAATCTCACGAAATTGCTGTAGATTGTCTGCCAAACTTTTGTACCCCGAGCCGTAGTTTTTCCTTGTACTATTTAAAGGACACACTAACTTCTCTTGTGTCTCTTGTTCACACAAAGCACAAAAATTCCAGTTCTTTTCTGTTCTTACCTGACCAGTTTCCATATTTCAATATCCAAAACACTGCAAGTTCTTGTTCGAAAGCTAATATCAACTAGGCGCTACTTTTAAAATCAGCCAGGCGCTACTCCTAATATCAGCCAGGCGTACATACTGAGTGCTAATATCAGCCAAGCAATACTGTAAGCAACAGGAAGTTCAGATTGGGAGCAAATTGACAAAATTACTCTTCTTAATAAAGACGTACACTTTTCTGTTTGGCTTCACGTAATTTCGGAGTGTTTAAGCGAAGAAATTTAATAAAAACGAGCCTGCTGTTTCAAACCGCTGACCGCATACTAAAAATTACCAAAAAATAAACTTAGGGAGCAAGATCCAGCTGGGGTCTTGCTTTTTTATTAATCTACATCTTAAAAGCTACATTTACTGAAAGTTCCATACTTGTATCACTATTTGAACAATTCTATGATTTTTTGTCGCTTATCTCCCGGACTATTACTGGAAACGATCTCATAGAATATCAGAGAGGCGCACATTTAACTAGTGAGGCTCAACGCCGTCTGTCTTTGCATGCTCACTGAAATCGTAAGTTTCCAGTACTTTTAGGATCTGGGATTCTATCGCCATTTCACTCGGCCTACGAAAAAATGCAACGGTTTGTAAATGTCAGGTGCATTATGCTAAAAGCACTGGAAACTTACGATTTCAGTGAGCATGCAAAGACAGACGGCGTGAAAATGTTGAGCGTCACTGGTTCAATGTGCGCCTCTATGAGATCGTTTCAATAGTTCCCACGCTGCATTTAAAAATAACGTGGAACTTTTCTTCAAGATAAAGCTGTTGCCAGGTCTAGCTTTTTTTTCAGTTTCGTGACCGGGTTGAACATATAGGTACGTAGTGATTTTGTCAGTGAGTGCACTTTTAAAAAAAATGCCACAGTTTGTAAATGTCAGGCGCATTATGCTTGGCCACAAGCGAGCTGCAAAGAGCCCTTTGCTGCACAAATTTATAAGCCAATGTGTGGAACAAGCAAGAACCAATTTCGTTAGTAGTAAGGACGTCTTCAATCAATACAAGCACGCTGTGGAATTGTGGACAGAAGGAGATAACCAGGCGAAAATTCTGACGAAGGAAAAAGCTTTTCAGCGAGTAAGTTTGTGTTCAGTTTCGGTATATGGTCTATTTTTTTCTGTGATTTGAAAAAACACACAGAAAAAAGGTATTCATAGTAAGATTGGTCGCGGCTGCATTTCAGAGAAAACTAGATTATTATTTATAATGCCAGGTTATATTATGAAATTTTGCACTATTAATTTTCGAAATTTTGGAGAATTTGATAACATTTTATTTGCTAAAAGCCCACTTTTGTCTTTACCACGTGAAAGTTTCGCGACCTAAGTCAGAAGTCTAGCAATATTTGCAACGCTCCGTAATTTTTGTTTTTCATCGGATATGTTTTAAAGAATTAAGGGCAACTCGGGCGACAAACTAAGGGAATTAATGAATAATGAACACCAGTGCAGTAAATTCTAATTTAAGTGTGACCCAGACCATTTTAAACCAGCCGTGAAAATAATGGCACATTGAACTTAAGGTTTGCTTTTTATCTATGAAGAAAGCCATACCACTATGCGCATATTACTACTGGAGTTAGACAATCCGCCTGTACGAATGCTCGAGGAAGTGAAATTGTTGATAAACACCAGTTTTTACTAATTATACTCAACAGCAATTCAAGAAAGCAATTCTCCATAAACTGGGTTGGAATGTAGACTGGACAGTTCAGAGGGGACGGCGAGGATTTCAAGGAATTAAGATAAAAAGGCCTGGTCGAGCTCCTAGATTCGAAGTGGATGGACCAGGAACTGCACATGCCATCCAGAATTATATTGAAAATCCTCCAAGTCATCCTCCCATTGAGGTGATCCCCCTAAATTAAAATGAAAGAGCGTTCAGTAAATGTTAAGAGGAATAGATCACTGGGACGGATACAAAGACATTACTGTGAATGTAGATAGGTGAACGTTTACTTATTATGATGACTTCATTTTCACTTGCCCAATAAAAAATGGAATACAAGATGCTTGGTAACTGAAAATGTCATAGCAATAACAGTACAAACATCTCTGGAAATATAACACGAGTTTATTTGATGCAATTAAACATAATATTTTTTGCGTAAAATGTACACTTTCTTTTCTTTTTGCAAGAGCTGTGTAATTCTTGCTGATTTATGTTAACATTTTATGATGATAATGATGATGGTGATGATGATGATGGTGATGATGAAAATGAAGATAATATTCGTCTATAATACAGTTCTTACTGTAGTCCATATTCTTATCTTTCTTGTGATAGCTTCATGAGGTTCCAACGGATCCAAGAAATGCAGGAGTGTGTGCTTTTGCTTCGCGGGATGTGGAAAGGGGAGAAGTTGTAGTCGAATACGAAGGGGAAGTAATCGATTCGGTAGAGGCTAGAGACAGAGAAGAACGATACGAGGAGGAGCAGCGAACGTGTGCTATGATGTTCTTAGAGAGTAGAGGAGATCAAGTTGCGTAAGTATTTAAATAAGACAAATTATATGAACCAAGAGCCTGCGAAAAAAAAATACAAAGAGCAAGTTTTTTCGTAACTGCAGTAACGTTTCGTAAGTATAATACACGTGTACTAAGCTGCTTTATTCCAGTTTCCTTTTTTATGCTTCAGGCAATCCGTAAGATCTCTAGATCATTTCGCTACCATGTACGGGATTTGTGCAAATTCCCCTTGCAGTGTGACATTTCGTCAGATTTGATCATAACATTTTAACTAATGTAAAAAGTTAACTCCCCAAGACCACTCTGCTATGTGGTCATATGAAGAAATATTTTGAAGCCATCGGGTATCCATGAAGGTATGCGCACAATCGACCTAACTTCGACCTTAAATTAAACAGTCATGAAAAGTCGTGAAAGAATCAGATAAGTGGAAAGGAAGAAAAAATAGAGCAGCTGTTGTAAAACGGACGGTGCCAGCGTTCAAACGCTCCAGGAAGAAAGGACGAGTTTGTTTGGCCTCTTGCATGATGTGCAGTTGACATAATATTAGTGTTAGCAATAACAAATAAAAAACTGAAAGGGAAGATTTAGTCACAACCGAATAACAAGTATTAACTAAATGCTACATTTATGCTGTATTTTGTCTTGCTATAATAAATACTGCAATATTTTGACTTCAAAGTTGTTATATTCAAGTCTTTGGCCCATAACTCTTTAGGTAAATTGTTCCATTATTTTCCTGCCAATTGTAATGCAGACTAGCCGACAGCAGATTTTACTTTAGGCACGTTGATTTCTCGGGTATCTATTACGGAGCTGCCATAACGCTCTAATTTAACAATATATAAACTCTGAATCTGCGTAATAATTAGTTACAGTTTGTAATAAGGAGCAACCATTTTTGCAAACTCTGATGCGCAAAAGTACTTTTTTATTGTAGGATCGATCCGTATGGGAACGAAAGAGACGAGATGACTTGGGGAGCCACAATAAACCATTCCAGGCTCAATGCTAACTTGCGGCCAGTAGTGATGGACAGGAACTCACAGGTTCCGCGCGTGTTCTTCGTCGCGCTAAGAGATATCCCTCAGCTCACTGAATTTCTCTGGGATTATAAAGACCCACACTGGGAGTTCGAACAAAATAGCCAGACCCTACAATAGGGCTGGTCATCCTCTGTCCCATATCGTCACACGTTTTAAGAACGCGTATGGCTTAGCTTTCCTGATGTCTATGTTTCTTTCGCTTTGAAGCACGCGAGTTTTGATGGCTGGCAACAGTTCCAGCCCTATCCCGCGCTTATAGATGTACTTTGAGGGATCAATTTAACCGCTCTTTACAAGCTGATGGTACAATATTGGTATCACGCGAATGTCTATCATTGCTCACGACTCGTGGTTACTATTTCTTTGCATAACAGGCAACCATATAAACAATGTAACCTGCTAAAGACACCTTTCACTTTAACGTGAGGTGCTTTAAACTCAAAACTGAGGTCAGTAACTTTACTATTGTGGTATTGGCAAACTTCGGAAAAAAATATTTGCTTCTTAATCGGCTAAATATCTTTATCGCAATTTCACTGTAATAAATGCTGGTCACCCAGCCCATTTTCAGTTCTGCGTCTTCACAGCCAAAAGTAGCGGTGTTTTTAACAAGTCGAAGTGTTGTTCACTAATGATTGGGCATTCTTGCTAGACCAATATTGTAACATCTCTTGTTAAACAGTGGCACTATTCACCCGTGAAAGTATAACTGTTGGAAAGTCTTAAAAGTGTTTCCAGCCTACTGGCCTAAAATTGTCACCAATACACTATTGCATCCGGTGACGTTACAAATGTCTTAAGCAAAGCAAACATAGAAAACAGATATCGATAATATAAATATTTTGCCTAACTTGCTTGGAATAGATTTCCGCGAACAAACTTATGGTTAACTTAGCTAAGAATCTTTCACAGTCTAGGAACCGTCTAGATCTCCATAGACGATGATCGTAGTAATAAAAATGTGTTGCCATTTAAATATGACAAATTAATGTTCCAAGAAGCTCAGTATAGTTCTCAAAGACGAAACAAAAACAACTAACGACAAATCATTGCTGTAGCTATTACGGTAAACAAAGGGTCTCTCATTTGTCACAGACTGCTTAGTTATCGGTTAGGATTCCCGAAACTGGTCGATGATTTGTTGGGTCATTTTGCTTCCCAGAATTTTCAAACAGTGGAGTACCGGAGCTGATTTCCACTCTTCGGGAAAAAGTTATCAACTCAACTCTACTCAACTCGATTTAATTACGTCAGCAGTTTAGGTTGGTAGAATTATTTTTATTTGGAGTTATGAAGAAATGGGTTCAGAACGCGTGTCCTTCTGCCAATGGTATACTTCATAATTTCATAACATGTCATTAATTAAAGAAGGGTAATTAAGTAACTGTCATCGATTTACTCTGACTGATTCATAGTGTCTAGCCGTACGAAGTCAGTCTTGTATCCTATCAAGGATTGTGACAACGTTGGTACTAAAATTGATAAATGTTTTAATAATCCTCAAAATCACAATTAGGGAAGTAAATTGGTCACATTTTTATATTTCAAAGTGTCTCTCCTTGTTTCTTTTATGATGACTAGGGGTGAATTCTCTTTCAGTGCACTACAAGACTTATATCAGTTTACCGGCAAAATGTTCTTACTTTTTCAACACGGTATGTCACTGACGCTAATGTTATTTTATCCTCAATCTATGGTGTCACTAGTACACTCGAGCTACCTATTGAGATGTCTTTTTTCTTATATGCAAACAAAATTTATCATTGTTCATGGTCATCGTTTAAAGTGAAGCCCCATAACAGTCTCTTGCATTTCGGAAGAGAATAAATTACTGTATATGATGTCGCTAGAAGTTCGTATGATGAATTCGGGATCAAGCACTTGAAGTTCTCCATGTCAACGCTTTTCCCACTTTAGCTATAATTCTCACTCTTCAATCGATGGCAGAGCTTGATAAAAATCAACTGCACTTTGAGGCAGGTACTTCTGCGCCATTTGGACACAATCGCGTTTAACATCACCTTTCACTGGCCGCCTTTCTTGTCGTACAGGATAGAGATATTCAGGTCTTAGTTCAGCGCCTTGTTTTTTCTTTATAAAGGAAACTTTTCGCGGTGGCTGTTTAACATTCATCTCAGATCTCATGAACACACTTTCAGGATGATGAACGAGTTGAATTTGACCATCATCGTTAATCCTTTCTCCATATCCGAAATTGAGCCAAGCGATGTCTTTAACTTCAAATTTTTCCTTGTCTAAGTCTTCGTTTCGGCTGACATACTGTATCCGGAGAAATGATTTATAGTCTTTAATCATATCTAGTGTGACCGAGTGAACCGAGAGGTTTGACAGGTTGCTCTCTTGTAAAATGTTTGCCCATGTCCTTGGGACGTCAACAACTTCTTGGTTTTGGAAGAGCCTTTGAATAGTTCCAAATCGTCTATCACAAACAGAGTAGGTATGACCCTCAAGCAAGAATTTTAAATCGGCTCTTAAGAATTGCTTATTTCTAATTAAGTGATCAAGGTAGAAAAACAAGTAGCATTCTTTGAACTGTCCAGGTGCATTGTCACACCATATAATAATATGGTCATGCTTTCCCAGTTCATCTTCGAGAACATTTAGTAAGTAATCCAAGAGCGATATTACCTCATTTGGTCCAGTGGTACCGATGGTTTCGTCGTAGAGGAAACAATGAATAGTTTCGTTGTTTGCACAGTAAATACCCATCTGATGTGTTTTAAGTTTCAGTTTGTAATATGAATCTTGCGCACTGACTTTAGGTGTTTTGAGTGACTTGTCAAAATCCATCTGTAAGGTCAACGTCTTTGCGAATATCTCCGCTCGTGCTTCCATATCAAGCTAAATCAACGATTACGGTTCCCCTGTTTCAAAAAGGCTAATTGACTTTGGCTGCAACGTGGCTACAAATGCTTCAAGGACTTGGACAACGACCAAGCGGACCTCTATTTTCTAAAGGTGTAGATGGGGTCTGTCTAGAAAACGCGAGAATCTTCTACAGGGAATCGGTACTATTGTACAGACGCACGCACAAAGGGTGTTATCTTTCAGACGTCAAAGTTAATGGCATTTGCAAGCACCGCAACAAACATTACACAATTAGTGGTTTCCACTTCTCCCTAGAACATTCCAGTGATTTCTGCGGGGCAAGCAACTTCATGTTATTTACTAAATAGAGATGCTTCTATCCCTTTATTCGTCATTGGGCTATTTCCTTAGTGATTTCGTAACTAGAAGATATCTAGGTATCTGACAAGTCTGACAGCGGCTTTCCCCGGGGTGCTGCGAGAGCGGACGTGATAAATGATTGATTATTCAATCACTGTTTACATTTATAGAATCAGTTGACGTGGTTCTTGAATGTTCCAGAGATAGCTGGAACGACGGGAAAGAAACTGGGGCGGTTCATAGTAATTTTGTTTCTTCATATGATTTATTTATGGCAAAAAATATCCTGTTATGGGACATCAGATATACACTTGGAATTCTTTTTCAAGCGTGATTGTTTTCTCACATCGTTTGCTATCCCGCTGGCAGGGTACAAGTTATGACCATACCTGTTGTTAATATAATACTACACAGAGCATTGTATAATTTCTGTTCAACTCTTCTATTTCGAGGCTGTATTTCTGTATTCTACGGATTAACATGACTTACAAAGTAACGTTAAGAATGTAAACTTCTTTGTAGCCGATATAAGACAATTGGAGAAAAATAATTAAGGAATAATTAATTGTACGCGTCAGACCAGATTGGTTTCGGACGTTCCTTGCACCCAGGAGTGCAAATAAGAAGACTTAAGATCTGTTGAGAAATACAACTAAGCCCTACTGTTTCGAGAAAAAAGTTTGATTTCCGTTTAAGAATACGTAACCGTAAAAACAAGCTTCTACCAGAAAAAATAAATAAACTGGTGTCTTTTCGTTACAGAGGGTTGCTAAAATGAAGCCACGTTGTGATTAGAGTGTGAGTAACGGACCAGCAAGAAAACTGAGAACAGTGAAATGGTAGCTTCTCTTGACGGAAAGTAACGGTCTGTTTGACGTGAAGACATAAACACTATCGACTCCTCTCCGTTTTCGGCTCTCTTAGATTTTCAGTCTTTGACGACGAATTATAGTAACAGTTATTACTATTTTTGCTGGGAAAATTTAGCTTGAAAACTCACTTTGAGACAACTGAACCGAAACCGTTCAGAAGTGTACAACATTTACGGATGGAACTAACCAATCAATAAATTGCAAAGTTCCTGATGGGTTAGCAATACTTCGCATTTTGTTGGATTTTCAAATTTGTTAAGAACTGTTGTTCGTGTTGTTCAATGTTATTGGTTTATTTGAGGATAAAAAAGCGCTATCCTTTATTCTTACGTAGTAACTCTTCGCTTTTTCAAGTGGTCTGGTTCGAGAAGTCACACTGTATAAAATATATTGTAGTTTTCTTCTTTATGTTCGCGCAACACTATTGGCCTAATTTTTTGTTAAAATCTTTTTTTCTCTCACAAGCGAGCAGGTCAAAAGTTCCATTGCCCAGTTGCGACCGATATAATTTAATCAAAAATGTTTAGCTATTCAAAAAATGAGGGATGAATTGATCTGCTACCATTCAGTCAGAAGCGAGTATTTACGGTAGCAGTATTATTAGCAAAAAATCTTTATAAAATCAAGTACAGATACGAGCAAGCCAGCGGATATTGTGATTTTTTATTTCATTTTTTAACATTACAATACTGTTTAGTTACGCTACTAGAACTACATAAACCTACTAACAGAACTCGTACTTACACTACTGGCACACCACAAGTTACACAGATTACTCAACCTAGTTACAAAACTTGTTATTACGCTACTGGTACACCATAAATTACACAGATTACTCAACCTAGTTACAGAACTGTTACCTGCGCATACTGCTACAGTGTTTATATAGTATAGCTACTACACGATAACTTAATGAATTTAAAAATTATTTTTTTTATGATTTTCCACTTCATTTCATGAAAACTAATCCTATCTCTCCTCTTAGCAATATAATGTTCAATTCGTTCTATATGTTTCAATTTGACGATGAATTGAGATAATAGAGGCTTAGATTTGCTTAGTCGACTTGAATAAATCACTTGCTTACCAATAATAAGGATGTGATTAAGAAAGATCCAATACGGACTTTCGTTAGTATAACCTAACATGATCTCGCTATCCTTTAGCTCGATGATTGTAATATTTAAATCATTCAACCAGAAAACTATTTGCATCCAAAAGATTGTGCTGAATCGACATTGTAAGAACAAATGCTCGAGGGATTCTTCAAACTCTCCACAAAACGTACACAAAGAAGTGTACTTTTATATAAGAGTTTGTTGGTATATACAATGCGGTTAAGCAATTTGTATTGAAAAATTCCCGTTCTTATATCTAAAGTCACTTTGTGTGGGATTAAATAAATCTGTTTCCAGTTAAAATCTCGGTCGTTGTATATGGAGTTGTATTTTAGCCTGGCAGTAGGGTGTACCCGTATCTCCTCTACAAGAATCCAGTACAGCTTTTTACTTAAAGTTTTCTTTAAAGATTTTAGAGTTGCATCAAAGTTTAGTTCGTTTTTTTCAGGCGTGAATTATAGGTAAAATAAATTCCTAGAATTTCCATAGGTTTGTTAACCGTTTCTATATCCAAGCTTTCGTTGCAATTGTGGCTGCTACCAAGCCAGTTTTAAGCCGGCACACCCTTCAAATGCTTTTAGAGTACCAAACAGGTGTTCTAAGGAACCTTTGTCCTGTAACAATGTTGTCAAATCGTCGGCAAAAGCAGCGAGTTTAACCTCCGCGTTGTCTATCTTAATGCCTTTAATGCAAGGATCGTTTCAAATTTTGATTAGAAGTTCCAAAGCTATAATAAAGAGGTATGGCGACAAAGGATCTCCTTGTCTAACACCTCTTCCACTTTAAACATTGGCGATGAGAAACCATTGTTTGTGACACAACTTGATATGTTGGTGTAAAAAACCGAGATCCAATTAATAAAGGAATTATTAAAATGAAAGGATCTTAAAGCGCTCGATAGAAAATTCCAACTTAAAGAGTCAAATGCTTTTTCGAAGTCAATTGCGACCAGTAACCCCAGTACTTGGTTAATCCTCGTATATTCCATGATGTCATCGATTGACCGGACAGCATCAAAAATAGTTCTATTTTTGACGTACGCATATTGGTCTTCATTAATAACAAAAGGGAATACTTTTTCCAATCTCAATGGCAAAGCTTTCGAAGCAATTTTAGTGTCAACATTTAATAAAGAAATAGGTCGCCAGTTCTTAATGTAACGTCTATCCTTTCCTTTCTTTTCAATGAGTCTTATTATTGCTTGTTTCTGCGAATTAGATAATTCGCCATGTATATACGAATAATTCAAGGAGTCGGTCAATAGTTGGCCGAGCAAATTCCAAAATGTCCTGTAGAATTCAGGTGTTAGGCCGTCATTTCCAGGTGTTTTTCCGTTTGGGAATTTAGAAAGAGCGTTAAAGCACTCGCTGTTTGACAAAAGTCCTTCGCACAAATTTTTCTGATCGTCGATTAATTAAAGAACATAAACGCCATTTACAAATCTTCAAAGCGTACAGCGTAAAGGTACAAGACACCCTCCCCTCCCCCCTTCTTTTGACAGCTGGACCCCCGACAACCCACCAGCAGATAGGCCAGGCCCTGGGCCATGTAGCCAGCCTAGCCTTGACGGAAACCCCCCTGCCTTTCAAGGCACCAGGCAAGCCTTTTCGACCGAATCCAGGCGAAAACCAAGCGGCTATGTTTTTGCGAAATCGATGAGATATCAAGGCCAAAAAGGCCCCAGGGCACCAAATTGTCTCAAGCTTGGCCTAAACATGCAGTCCAAGTGGTACCTGGTCCTTTGGGGTGCCTGCCAGGTGCCATTTGCCCTCAATATCTGACCGGATTCCCAAAAACATGCCCGCACTGACCAGAAGACAGTGCCGGCGGCCAGAGTTCCTCTGACCACCCCCCTGGCTAGCAGATTGGCCCACCACGCATGCACGTGGCATGGACCACTCCAGCAGGGTGCCATGCCAACAACAGAACCCTCCCGCAAGCTTTAACAAGGCACTAACATAGCCAGAAACACAGTCAATAACAAGCTCACTTAACACTCAACACTCAAAGTCTGCCAAGCAAAGGGTGTAGGTACAAGAAACCCTCCCCTTCCCCCTTCTTTTGACAGCTGGACCCCCGACAACCCACCAGCAGATAGGCCAGGCTCTGGGCCATGTAGCCAGCCTAGCCTTGACGGAAATCCCCCTGCCTTTCAAGGCACCAGGCAAGCCTTTCGCCCGAATCCAGGCGAAAACCTAGCGGCTATGTTTTTGCGAAATCGATGAGATATCAAGGCCAAAAAGGCCCCAGGGCACCAAATTGTCTCAAGCTTGGCCTAAACATGCAGTCCAAGTGGTACCTGGTCCTTTGGGGTGCCTGCCAGGTGCCATTTGCCCTCAATATCTGACCGGATTCCCAAAAACATGCCCGCACTGACCAGAAGACAGTGCCGGCGGCCAGAGTTCCTCTGACCACCCCCCTGGCTAGCAGATTGGCCCACCACGCATGCACGTGGCATGGACCACTCCAGCAGGGTGCCATGCCAACAACAGAACCCTCCCGCAAGCTTTAACAAGGCACTAACATAGCCAGAAACACAGTCAATAACAAGCTCACTTAACACTCAACACTCAAAGTCTGCCAAGCAAAGGGTGTAGGTACAAGAAACCCTCCCCTCCCCCCTTCTTTTGACAGCTGGACCCCCGACAACCCACCAGCAGATAGGCCAGGCCCTGGGCCATGTAGCCAGCCTAGCCTTGACGGAAACCCCCCTGCCTTTCAAGGCACCAGGCAAGCCTTTCGCCCGAATCCAGGCGAAAACCTAGCGGCTATGTTTTTGCGAAATCGATGAGATATCAAGGCCAAAAAGGCCCCAGGGCACCAAATTGTCTCAAGCTTGGCCTAAACATGCAGTCCAAGTGGTACCTGGTCCTTTGGGGTGCCTGCCAGGTGCCATTTTCCCTCAATATCTGACCGGATTCCCAAAGACATGCCCGCACTGACCAGAAGACAGTGCCGGCGGCCAGAGTTCCTCTGACCACCCCCCTGGCTAGCAGATTGGCCCACCACGCATGCACGTGGCATGGACCACTCCAGCAGGGTGCCATGCCAACAACAGAACCCTCCCGCAAGCTTTAACAAGGCACTAACATAGCCAGAAACACAGTCAATAACAAGCTCACTTAACACTCAACACTCAAAGTCTGCCAAGCAAAGGGTGTAGGTACAAGAAACCCTACCCTCCCCTCTTCTTTTGACAGCTGGACCCCCGACAACCCACCAGCAGATAGGCCAGGCCCTGGGCCATGTAGCCAGCCTAGCCTTGACGGAAACCCCCCTGCCTTTCAAGGCACCAGGCAAGCCTGGATTCGGGCTTTGGCCCGAATCCAGGCGAAAACCTAGCGGCTATGTTTTTGCGAAATCGATGAGATATCAAGGCCAAAAAGGACCCAGGGCACCAAATTGTCTCAAGCTTGGCCTAAACATGCAGTCCAAGTGGTACCTGGTCCTTTGGGGTGCCTGCCAGGTGCCATTTTCCCTCAATATCTGACCGGATTCCCAAAGACATGCCCGCACTGACCAGAAGACAGTGCCGGCGGCCAGAGTTCCTCTGACCACCCCCCTGGCTAGCAGATTGGCCCACCACGCATGCACGTGGCATGGACCACTCCAGCAGGGTGCCATGCCAACAACAGAACCCTCCCGCAAGCTTTAACAAGGCACTAACATAGCCAGAAACACAGTCAATAACAAGCTCACTTAACACTCAACACTCAAAGTCTGCCAAGCAAAGGGTGTAGGTACAAGAAACCCTCCCCTCCCCCCTTCTTTTGACAGCTGGACCCCCGACAACCCACCAGCAGATAGGCCAGGCCCTGGGCCATGTAGCCAGCCTAGCCTTGACGGAAACCCCCCTGCCTTTCAAAGCACCAGGCAAGCCTGAAGCCCGAATCCAGGCGAAAACCTAGCGGCTATGCTTTTGCGAAATCGATGAGATATCAAGGCCAAAAAGGCCCCAGGGCACCAAATTGTCTCAAGCTTGGCCTAAACATGCAGTCCAAGTGGTACCTGGTCCTTTGGGGTGCCTGCCAGGTGCCATTTGCCCTCAATATCTGACCGGATTCCCAAAAACATGCCCGCACTGACCAGAAGACAGTGCCGGCGGCCAGAGTTCCTCTGACCACCCCCCTGGCTAGCAGATTGGCCCACCACGCATGCACGTGGCATGGACCACTCCAGCAGGGTGCCATGCCAACAACAGAACCCTCCCGCAAGCTTTAACAAGGCACTAACATAGCCAGAAACACAGTCAATAACAAGCTCACTTAACACTCAACACTCAAAGTCTGCCAAGCAAAGGGTGTAGGTACAAGAAACCCTCCCCTCCCCCCTTCTTTTGACAGCTGGACCCCCGACAACCCACCAGCAGATAGGCCAGGCCCTGGGCCATGTAGCCAGCCTAGCCTTGACGGAAACCCCCCTGCCTTTCAAGGCACCAGGCAAGCCTGGATTCGGGCTTCGCCCGAATCCAGGCGAAAACCTAGCGGCTATGTTTTTGCGAAATCGATGAGATATCAAGGCCAAAAAGGCCCCAGGGCACCAAATTGTCTCAAGCTTGGCCTAAACATGCAGTCCAAGTGGTACCTGGTCCTTTGGGGTGCCTGCCAGGTGCCATTTGCCCTCAATAATTATCAAGGCCAAAAAGGCCCCAGGGCACCAAATTGTCTCAAGCTGGGCCTAAACATGCAGTCCAAGTGGTACCTGGTCCTTCTGGGTGCCTGCCAGGTGCCATTTGCCCTTAATATCTGACCGGATTCCCAAAAACATGCCCGCACTGACCAGAAGACAGTGCCGGCGGCCAGAGTTCCTCTGACCACCCCCCTGGCTAGCAGATTGGCCCACCACGCATGCACGTGGCAT
The DNA here is from genome assembly GCA_964020085.1 of Micromussa lordhowensis. NCBI lineage: Eukaryota > Metazoa > Cnidaria > Anthozoa > Scleractinia > Lobophylliidae > Micromussa > Micromussa lordhowensis. The sequence goes on along the minus strand of CAXHUQ010001583.1, from coordinate 10,685 downwards.
GGACCACTCCAGCAGGGTGCCATGCCAACAACAGAACCCTCCCGCAAGCTTTAACAAGGCCCTAACATAGCCAGAAACACAGTCAATAACAAGCTCACTTAACACTCAACACTCAAAGTCTGCCAAGCAAAGGGTGTAGGTACAAGAAACCCTCCCCTCCCCCCTTCTTTTGACAGCTGGACCCCCGACAACCCACCAGCAGATAGGCCAGGCCCTGGGCCATGTAGCCAGCCTAGCCTTGACGGAAACCCCCCTGCCTTTCAAGGCACCAGGCAAGCCTGGATGCGGGCTTCGCCCGAATCCAGGCGAACACCTAGCGGCTATGTTTTTGCGAAATCGATGAGATATCAAGGCCAAAAAGGACCCAGGGCACCAAATTGTCTCAAGCTTGGCCTAAACATGCAGTCCAAGTGGTACCTGGTCCTTTGGGGTGCCTGCCAGGTGCCATTTGCCCTCAATATCTGACCGGATTCCCAAAAACATGCCCGCACTGACCAGAAGACAGTGCCGGCGGCCAGAGTTCCTCTGACCACCCCCCTGGCTAGCAGATTGGCCCACCACGCATGCACGTGGCATGGACCACTCCAGCAGGGTGCCATGCCAACAACAGAACCCTCCCGCAAGCTTTAACAAGGCACTAACATAGCCAGAAACACAGTCAATAACAAGCTCACTTAACACTCAACACTCAAAGTCTGCCAAGCAAAGGGTGTAGGTACAAGAAACCCTCCCCTCCCCCCTTCTTTTGACAGCTGGACCCCCGACAACCCACCAGCAGATAGGCCAGGCCCTGGGCCATGTAGCCAGCCTAGCCTTGACGGAAACCCCCCTGCCTTTCAAGGCACCAGGCAAGCCTGGATGCGGGCTTCGCCCGAATCCAGGCGAAAACCTAGCGGCTATGTTTTTGCGAAATCGATGAGATATCAAGGCCAAAAAGGCCCCAGGGCACCAAATTATCTCAAGCTTGGCCTAAACATGCAGTCCAAGTGGTACCTGGTCCTTTGGGGTGCCTGCCAGGTGCCATTTGCCCTCAATATCTGACCGGATTCCCAAAAACATGCCCGCACTGACCAGAAGACAGTGCCGGCGGCCAGAGTTCCTCTGACCACCCCCCTGGCTAGCAGATTGGCCCATTACGCATGCACGTGGCATGGACCACTCCAGCAGGTTGCCATGCCAACAACAGAACCCTCTCGCAAGCTTTAACAAGGCACTAACATAGCCAGAAACACAGTCAATAACAAGCTCACTTAACACTCAACACTCAAAGTCTGCCAAGCAAAGGGTGTAGGTACAAGAAACCCTACCCTCCCCTCTTCTTTTGACAGCTGGACCCCCGACAACCCACCAGCAGATAGGCCAGGCCCTGGGCCATGTAGCCAGCCTAGCCTTGACGGAAACCCCCCTGCCTTTCAAGGCACCAGGCAAGCCTGGATTTGGGCTTCGCCCGAATCCAGGCGAAAACCTAGCGGCTATGTTTTTGCGAAATCGATGAGATATCAAGGCCAAAAAGGCCCCAGGGCACCAAATTGTCTCAAGCTTGGCCTAAACATGCAGTCCAAGTGGTACCTGGTCCTTTGGGGTGCCTGCCAGGTGCCATTTGCCCTCAATAATTATCAAGGCCAAAAAGGCCCCAGGGCACCAAATTGTCTCAAGCTTGGCCTAAACATGCAATCCAAGTGGTACCTGGTCCTTTGGGGTGCCTGCCAGGTGCCATTTGCCCTCAATATCTGACCGGATTCCCAAAAACATGCCCGCACTGACCAGAAGACAGTGCCGGCGGCCAGAGTTCCTCTGACCACCCCCCCTGGCTAGCAGATTGGCCCACCACGCATGCACGTGGCATGGACCACTCCAGCAGGGTGCCATGCCAAAAACAGAACCCTCCCGCAAGCTTTAACAAGGCACTAACATAGCCAGAAACACAGTCAATAACAAGCTCACTTAACACTCAACACTCAAAGTCTGCCAAGCAAAGGGTGTAGGTACAAGAAACCCTCCCCTCCCCCCTTCTTTTGACACCTGGACCCCCGACAACCCACAAGCAGATAGGCCAGGCCCTGGGCCATGTAGCCAGCCTAGCCTTGACGGAAACCCCCCTGCCTTTCAAGGCACCAGGCAAGCCTGGATTCGGGCTTCGCCCGAATCCAGGCGAAAACCTAGCGGCTATGTTTTTGCGAAATCGATGAGATATCAAGGCCAAAAAGGCCCCAGGGCACCAAATTGTCTCAAGCTTGGCCTAAACATGCAGTCCAAGTGGTACCTGGTCCTTTGGGGTGCCTGCCAGGTGCCATTTGCCCTCAATATCTGACCGGATTCCCAAAAACATGCCCGCACTGACCAGAAGACAGTGCCGGCGGCCAGAGTTCCTCTGACCACCCCCCTGGCTAGCAGATTGGCCCACCACGCATGCACGTGGCATGGGCCACTCCAGCAGGGTGCCATGCCAACAACAGAACCCTCCCGCAAGCTTTAACAAGGCACTAACATAGCCAGAAACACAGTCAATAACAAGCTCACTTAACACTCAACACTCAAAGTCTGCCAAGCAAAGGGTGTAGGTACAAGAAACCCTCCCCTCCCCCCTTCTTTTGACAGCTGGACCCCCGACAACCCACCAGCAGATAGGCCAGGCCCTGGGCCATGTAGCCAGCCTAGCCTTGACGGAAACCCCCCTGCCTTTCAAGGCACCAGGCAAGCCTGGATTCGGGCTTCGCCCGAATCCAGGCGAAAACCTAGCGGCTATGTTTTTGCGAAATCGATGAGATATCAAGGCCAAAAAGGCCCCAGGGCACCAAATTGTCTCAAGCTTGGCCTAAACATGCAGTCCAAGTGGTACCTGGTCCTTTGGGGTGCCTGCCACGTGCCATTTGCCCTCAATAATTATCAAGGCCAAAAATGCCCCAGGGCACCAAATTGTCTCAAGCTTGGCCTAAACATGCAGTCCAAGTGGTACCTGGTCCTTCAGGGTGCCTGCCAGGTGCCATTTGCCCTCAATATCTGACCGGATTCCCAAAAACATGCCTGCACTGACCAGAAGACAGTGCCGGCGGCCAGAGTTCCTCTGACCACCCCCCTGGCTAGCAGATTGGCCCACCACGCATGCACGTGGCATGGACCACTCCAGCAGGGTGCCATGCCAACAACAGAACCCTCCCGCAAGCTTTAACAAGGCACTAACATAGCCAGAAACACAGTCAATAACAAGCTCACTTAACACCCAACACTTAAAGTCTGCCAAGCAAAGGGTGTAGGTACAAGAAACCCTCCCCTCCCCCCTTCTTTTGACAGCTGGACCCCCGACAACCCACCAGCAGATAGGCCAGGCCCTGGGCCATGTAGCCAGCCTAGCCTTGACGGAAACCCCCCTGCCTTTCAAGGCACCAGGCAAGCCTGGATTCGGGCTTCGCCCGAATCCAGGCGAAAACCTAGCGGCTATGTTTTTGCGAAATCGATGAGATATCAAGGCCAAAAAGGCCCCAGGGCACCAAATTGTCTCAAGCTTGGCCTAAACATGCAGTCCAAGTGGTACCTGGTCCTTTGGGGTGCCTGCCAGGTGCCATTTGCCCTCAATATCTGACCGGATTCCCAAAAACATGCCCGCACTGACCAGAAGACAGTGCCGGCGGCCAGAGTTCCTCTGACCACCCCCCTGGCTAGCAGATTGGCCCACCACGCATGCACGTGGCATGGGCCACTCCAGCAGGGTGCCATGCCAACAACAGAACCCTCCCGCAAGCTTTAACAAGGCACTAACATAGCCAGAAACACAGTCAATAACAAGCTCACTTAACACTCAACACTCAAAGTCTGCCAAGCAAAGGGTGTAGGTACAAGAAACCCTCCCCTCCCCCCTTCTTTTGACAGCTGGACCCCCGACAACCCACCAGCAGATAGGCCAGGCCCTGGGCCATGTAGCCAGCCTAGCCTTGACGGAAACCCCCCTGCCTTTCAAGGCACCAGGCAAGCCTTTTCGCCCGAATCCAGGCGAAAACCTAGCGGCTATGTTTTTGCGAAATCGATGAGATATCAAGGCCAAAAAGGCCCCAGGGCACCAAATTGTCTCAAGCTTGGCCTAAACATGCAGTCCAAGTGGTACCTGGTCCTTTGGGGTGCCTGCCAGTTGCCATTTGCACTCAATATCTGACCGGATTCCCAAAAACATGCCCGCACTGACCAGAAGACAGTGCCGGCGGCCAGAGTTCCTCTGACCACCCCCCTGTCTAGCAGATTGGCCCACCACGCATGCACGTGGCATGGACCACTCCAGCAGGGTGCCATGCCAACAACAGAACCCTCCCGCAAGCTTTAACAAGGCCCTAACATAGCCAGAAACACAGTCAATAACAAGCTCACTTAACACTCAACACTCAAAGTCTGCCAAGCAAAGGGTGTAGGTACAAGAAACCCTCCCCTCCCCCCTTCTTTTGACAGCTGGACCCCCGACAACCCACCAGCAGATAGGCCAGGCCCTGGGCCATGTAGCCAGCCTAGCCTTGACGGAAACCCCCCTGCCTTTCAAGGCACCAGGCAAGCCTGGATTCGGGCTTCGCCCGAATCCAGGCGAAAACCTAGCGGCTATGTTTTTGCGAAATCGATGAGATATCAAGGCCAAAAAGGCCCCAGGGCACCAAATTGTCTCAAGCTTGGCCTAAACATGCAGTCCAAGTGGTACCTGGTCCTTTGGGGTGCCTGCCAGGTGCCATTTGCCCTCAATATCTGACCGGATTCCCAAAAACATGCCCGCACTGACCAGAAGACAGTGCCGGCGGCCAGAGTTCCTCTGACCACCCCCCTGGCTAGCAGATTATCCCACCACGCATGCACGTGGCATGGACCACTCCAGCAGGGTGCCATGCCAACAACAGAACCCTCCCGCAAGCTTTAACAAGGCACTAACATAGCCAGAAACACAGTCAATAACAAGCTCACTTAACACTCAACACTCAAAGTCTGCCAAGCAAAGGGTGTAGGTACAAGAAACCCTCCCCTCCCCCCTTCTTTTGACAGCTGGACCCCCGACAACCCACCAGCAGATAGGCCAGGCCCTGGGCCATGTAGCCAGCCTAGCCTTGACGGAAACCCCCCTGCCTTTCAAGGCACCAGGCAAGCCTGGATTCGGGCTTCGCCCGAATCCAGGCGAAAACCTAGCGGCTATGTTTTTGCGAAATCGATGAGATATCAAGGCCAAAAAGGCCTCAGGGCACCAAATTGTCTCAAGCTTGGCCTAAACATGCAGTCCAAGTGGTACCTGGTCCTTTGGGGTGCCTGCCACGTGCCATTTGCCCTCAATAATTATCAAGGCCAAAAATGCCCCAGGGCACCAAATTGTCTCAAGCTTGGCCTAAACATGCAGTCCAAGTGGTACCTGGTCCTTCAGGGTGCCTGCCAGGTGCCATTTGCCCTCAATATCTGACCGGATTCCCAAAAACATGCCTGCACTGACCAGAAGACAGTGCCGGCGGCCAGAGTTCCTCTGACCACCCCCCTGGCTAGCAAATTGGCCCACCACGCATGCACGTGGCATGGACCACTCCAGCAGGGTGCCATGCCAACAACAGAACCCTCCCGCAAGCTTTAACAAGGCACTAACATAGCCAGAAACACAGTCAATAACAAGCTCACTTAACACCCAACACTCAAAGTCTGCCAAGCAAAGGGTGTAGGTACAAGAAACCCTCCCCTCCCCCCTTCTTTTGACAGCTGGACCCCCGACAACCCACCAGCAGATAGGCCAGGCCCTGGGCCATGTAGCCAGCCTAGCCTTGACGGAAACCCCCCTGCCTTTCAAGGCACCAGGCAAGCCTGGATTCGGGCTTCGCCCGAATCCAGGCGAAAACCTAGCGGCTATGTTTTTGCGAAATCGATGAGATATCAAGGCCAAAAAGGCCCCAGGGCACCAAATTGTCTCAAGCTTGGCCTAAACATGCAGTCCAAGTGGTACCTGGTCCTTTGGGGTGCCTGCCAGGTGCCATTTGCCCTCAATATCTGACCGGATTCCCAAAAACATGCCCGCACTGACCAGAAGACAGTGCCGGCGGCCAGAGTTCCTCTGACCACCCCCCTGGCTAGCAGATTGGCCCACCACGCATGCACGTGGCATGGGCCACTCCAGCAGGGTGCCATGCCAACAACAGAACCCTCCCGCAAGCTTTAACAAGGCACTAACATAGCCAGAAACACAGTCAATAACAAGCTCACTTAACACTCAACACTCAAAGTCTGCCAAGCAAAGGGTGTAGGTACAAGAAACCCTCCCCTCCCCCCTTCTTTTGACAGCTGGACCCCCGACAACCCACCAGCAGATAGGCCAGGCCCTGGGCCATGTAGCCAGCCTAGCCTTGACGGAAACCCCCCTGCCTTTCAAGGCACCAGGCAAGCCTGGATTCGGGCTTCGCCCGAATCCAGGCGAAAACCTAGCGGCTATGTTTTTGCGAAATCGGTGAGATATCAAGGCCAAAAAGGCCCCAGGGCACCAAATTGTCTCAAGCTTGGCCTAAACATGCAGTCGAAGTGGTACCTGGTCCTTCAGGGTGCCTGCCAGGTGCCATTTGCCCTCAATATCTGACCGGATTCCCAAAAACATGCCCGCACTGACCAGAAGACAGTGCCGGCGGCCAGAGTTCCTCTGACCACCCCCCTGGCTAGCAGATTGGCCCACCACGCATGCACGTGGCATGGACCACTCCAGCAGGGTGCCATGCCAACAACAGAACCCTCCCGCAAGCTTTAACAAGGCCCTAACATAGCCAGAAACACAGTCAATAACAAGCTCACTTAACACTCAACACTCAAAGTCTGCCAAGCAAAGGGTGTAGGTACAAGAAACCCTCCCCTCCCCCCTTCTTTTGACAGCTGGACCCCCGACAACCCACCAGCAGATAGGCCAGGCCCTGGGCCATGTAGCCAGCCTAGCCTTGACGGAAACCCCCCTGCCTTTCAAGGCACCAGGCAAGCCTGGATTCGGGCTTCGCCCGAATCCAGGCGAAAACCTAGCGGCTATGTTTTTGCGAAATCGATGAGATATCAAGGCCAAAAAGGCCCCAGGGCACCAAATTGTCTCAAGCTTGGCCTAAACATGCAGTCCAAGTGGTACCTGGTCCTTTGGGGTGCCTGCCAGGTGCCATTTGCCCTCAATATCTGACCGGATTCCCAAAAACATGCCCGCACTGACCAGAAGACAGTGCCGGCGGCCAGAGTTCCTCTGACCACCCCCCTGGCTAGCAGATTATCCCACCACGCATGCACGTGGCATGGACCACTCCAGCAGGGTGCCATGCCAACAACAGAACCCTCCCACAAGCTTTAACAAGGCACTAACATAGCCAGAAACACAGTCAATAACAAGCTCACTTAACACTCAACACTCAAAGTCTGCCAAGCAAAGGGTGTAGGTACAAGAAACCCTCCCCTCCCCCCTTCTTTTGACAGCTGGACCCCCGACAACCCACCAGCAGATAGGCCAGGCCCTGGGCCATGTAGCCAGCCTAGCCTTGACGGAAACCCCCCTGCCTTTCAAGGCACCAGGCAAGCCTGGATTCGGGCTTCGCCCGAATCCAGGCGAAAACCTAGCGGCTATGTTTTTGCGAAATCCATGAGATATCAAGGCCAAAAAGGCCTCAGGGCACCAAATTGTCTCAAGCTTGGCCTAAACATGCAGTCCAAGTGGTACCTGGTCCTTTGGGGTGCCTGCCACGTGCCATTTGCCCTCAATAATTATCAAGGCCAAAAAGGCCCCAGGGCACCAAATTGTCTCAAGCTTGGCCTAAACATGCAGTCGAAGTGGTACCTGGTCCTTCAGGGTGCCTGCCAGGTGCCATTTGCCCTCAATATCTGACCGGATTCCCAAAAACATGCCCGCACTGACCAGAAGACAGTGCCGGCGGCCAGAGTTCCTCTGACCACCCCCCTGGCTAGCAGATTGGCCCACCACGCATGCACGTGGCATGGACCACTCCAGCAGGGTGCCATGCCAACAACAGAACCCTCCCGCAAGCTTTAACAAGGCACTAACATAGCCAGAAACACAGTCAATAACAAGCTCACTTAACACCCAACACTCAAAGTCTGCCAAGCAAAGGGTGTAGGTACAAGAAACCCTCCCCTCCCCCCTTCTTTTGACAGCTGGACCCCCGACAACCCACCAGCAGATAGGCCAGGCCCTGGGCCATGTAGCCAGCCTAGCCTTGACGGAAACCCCCCTGCCTTTCAAGGCACCAGGCAAGCCTGGATTCGGGCTTCGCCCGAATCCAGGCGAAAACCTAGCGGCTATGTTTTTGCGAAATCCATGAGATATCAAGGCCAAAAAGGCCTCAGGGCACCAAATTGTCTCAAGCTTGGCCTAAACATGCAGTCCAAGTGGTACCTGGTCCTTTGGGGTGCCTGCCACGTGCCATTTGCCCTCAATAATTATCAAGGCCAAAAAGGCCCCAGGGCACCAAATTGTCTCAAGCTTGGCCTAAACATGCAGTCCAAGTGGTACCTGGTCCTTCAGGGTGCCTGCCAGGTGCCATTTGCCCTCAATATCTGACCGGATTCCCAAAAACATGCCCGCACTGACCAGAAGACAGTGCCGGCGGCCAGAGTTCCTCTGACCACCCCCCTGGCTAGCAGATTGGCCCACCACGCATGCACGTGGCATGGACCACTCCAGCAGGGTGCCATGCCAACAACAGAACCCTCCCGCAAGCTTTAACAAGGCACTAACATAGCCAGAAACACAGTCAATAACAAGCTCACTTAACACCCAACACTCAAAGTCTGCCAAGCAAAGGGTGTAGGTACAAGAAACCCTCCCCTCCCCCCTTCTTTTGACAGCTGGACCCCCGACAACCCACCAGCAGATAGGCCAGGCCCTGGGCCATGTAGCCAGCCTAGCCTTGACGGAAACCCCCCTGCCTTTCAAGGCACCAGGCAAGCCTGGATTCGGGCTTCGCCCGAATCCAGGCGAAAACCTAGCGGCTATGTTTTTGCGAAATCGATGAGATATCAAGGCCAAAAAGGCCCCAGGGCACCAAATTGTCTCAAGCTTGGCCTAAACATGCAGTCCAAGTTGTACCTGGTCCTTTGGGGTGCCTGCCAGATGCCATTTGCCCTCAATATCTGACCGGATTCCCAAAAACATGCCCGCACTGACCAGAAGACAGTGCCGGCGGCCAGAGTTCCTCTGACCACCCCCCTGGCTAGCAGATTGGCCCACCACGCATGCACGTGGCATGGGCCACTCCAGCAGGGTGCCATGCCAACAACAGAACCCTCCCGCAAGCTTTAACAAGGCACTAACATAGCCAGAAACACAGTCAATAACAAGCTCACTTAACACTCAACACTCAAAGTCTGCCAAGCAAAGGGTGTAGGTACAAGAAACCCTCCCCTCCCCCCTTCTTTTGACAGCTGGACCCCCGACAACCCACCAGCAGATAGGCCAGGCCCTGGGCCATGTAGCCAGCCTAGCCTTGACAGAAACCCCCCTGCCTTTCAAGGCACCAGGCAAGCCTGGATTCGGGCTTCGCCCGAATCCAGGCGAAAACCTAGCGGCTATGTTTTTGCGAAATCGATGAGATATCAAGGCCAAAAAGGCCTCAGGGCACCAAATTGTCTCAAGCTTGGCCTAAACATGCAGTCCAAGTGGTACCTGGTCCTTTCGGGTGCCTGCCACGAGCCATTTGCCCTCAATAATTATCAAGGCCAAAAATGCCCCAGGGCACCAAATTGTCTCAAGCTTGGCCTAAACATGCAGTCCAAGTGGTACCTGGTCCTTCAGGGTGCCTGCCAGGTGCCATTTGCCCTCAATATCTGACCGGATTCCCAAAAACATGCCCGCACTGACCAGAAGACAGTGCCGGCGGCCAGAGTTCCTCTGACCACCCCCCTGGCTAGCAGATTCGCCCACCACGCATGCACGTGGCATGGACCACTCCAACAGGGTGCCATGCCAACAACAGAACCCTCCCGCAAGCTTTAACAAGGCACTAACATAGCCAGAAACACAGTCAATAACAAGCTCACTTAACACCCAACACTCAAAGTCTGCCAAGCAAAGGGTGTAGGTACAAGAAACCCTCCCCTCCCCCCTTCTTTTGACAGCTGGACCCCCGACAACCCACCAGCAGATAGGCCAGGCCCTGGGCCATGTAGCCAGCCTAGCCTTGACGGAAACCCCCCTGCCTTTCAAGGCACCAGGGAAGCCTGGATTCGGGCTTCGCCCGAATCCAGGCGAAAACTTAGCGGCTATGTTTTTGCGAAATCGATGAGATATCAAGGCCAAAAAGGCCCCAGGGCACCAAATTGTCTCAAGCTTGGCCTAAACATGCAGTCCAAGTGGTACCTGGTCCTTTGGGGTGCCTGCCAGGTGCCATTTGCACTCAATATCTGACCGGATTCCCAAAAACATGCCCGCACTGACCAGAAGACAGTGCCGGCGGCCAGAGTTCCTCTGACCACCCCCCTGTCTAGCAGATTGGCCCACCACGCATGCACGTGGCATGGACCACTCCAGCAGGGTGCCATGCCAACAACAGAACCCTCCCGCAAGCTTTAACAAGGCCCTAACATAGCCAGAAACACAGTCAATAACAAGCTCACTTAACACTCAACACTCAAAGTCTGCCAAGCAAAGGGTGTAGGTACAAGAAACCCTCCCCTTCCCCCTTCTTTTGACAGCTGGACCCCCGACAACCCACCAG
>CAXHUQ010001581.1:0-19000 GCA_964020085.1 Micromussa lordhowensis | reverse complement strand
CTCTAGCGGAAACCACATGAAGAGAGGATACTACAGAAGAAGTGGAAATCAGAGAAAACTGCATGATAGTGTAACCAGCCAGGCCCTCTTCTCAAACCAAGTGAAGTAGGTCAGCCAAACAAGAAGTGTGGCAAATAGCGTCACAATGGCATGAAACTGGAACATGGAACTCAAAGCCCAGAATCAAGACAAGTGGACAAGAACTGCAGATGCCCTCATTGCTCCATAGGGGAGCACAAGGAATAAGTAAGTAAGGTGGCAAAGTGGCCACCTTAGAGAGGTCATGGTTAGCATAGGTTTGACTGTAATCTTTGAACTTACATGCAGCTGAGTGAGAAAGTATACACAGATAGCTTAAGCTACATGTATGAATTGTCCTTTTTTGTACTGCTTGGCACAGCCTTCGAGTTGTAAGAAAAAGTCTGAAATCAAAGGTCTCCCTGGCAAAAACAAAACTGTACTTTCTACTACAGATGACCACAGACAAATTCCAAATACATGCAACCTTTCACATCTGCATGGTATGTGCAAAATGTTAGACATTTTGTCTTTTAACATTGTAATATATAGATTTAGGCCAGCCTAAAAGCGTAGCTCCTGGGCCGGGTTGTTCTGAGCCCGATCAAACTAGCCGAGGATAAAGTAGAATTTTGATTTGAGTTTTGTAACTTTGCGGTGAGATTTTCTGTATATTGTTTTTGTGTTTTGAATTTTAATGAAAGCAAAATACGCAAAACAAAAGCAGTGAAAAAACTTTGTACAAAAGAAAAGGTTATAATTCGGTTAAATTTTAATCCTGGGTTAGCGTTAACCGGCTTCCTACCAACCCTACGCTGTTTACAGCAAGTTAATCCTGACATGAGCCCGCGATCTGATCGAAAAAAGCAGCACTTGGGCAGCGGTCAACTTTAAAAAAACACGTGACCTCGATGAGCCCTGAACTTGAGCCCGCGATATGGTCACGTGATACTGGTCAGCGGATTCCTTGTTTTGACAGGTGTCAATTGACTGCAACATGGATGTCCAAAGGACGCTTTAAACCAAGGGTACATGTGCTCTGTCAACCTACAAGGAAAGCCCGCGAAAACTGAAGCCTCGTTTTGGTTTACGTGTCAATTGTGGCCGCCATGTTGCGCGACTCCACCACCGTCGTCGTCGTCGTCGTCGTCGTCGTGCGTACGCGCCCACGAGCAATACCGCTAGCCATGATACACATGAGAAAATCAGTTCATGGGTTCCCTTCAGTTTCCTAATATGGGTATGGGGCTCCGCTTGGCGGCCTTCGGCCGCCGGAGCTCCGCTATAATCAGTCCATTCTTGATATTACACTATAAATTTGCACAGTTCTATTGGTATTATTTTATATTAGTTATCAGGAGGTTTTTGGAAGAGATTTCTTCAGAGTTACATTACATACTTTCTTTTCAGTCCAGAGCTGTTTCTGTTTTTCTTACTACTTTAGGAGAAAGATCCATACACCGAATGCAAATATGGCGGTCCACTCGGTCGCCGCCCGGGACGAGTTGTATGAAAGCGAGGCTAGTGAGGCCTCTGTATTTTGTTCTGTTAATGCTTCCCCAGAAAAGTCTCGCATCGTTGTCAATATCTGGTCTTTTTTATTTCGCTATGCCTACGAGCTGTTGTGTTTCTGAATGCCACCAGAAGAGAGCGAAAAATATTACATCGTTCCCCTGTAAGGGAAAATAGTGGATCCATGCAATTCGTTGAGACGAAGGAAGTGAGTTCACGATCGCTGCGGGAACGAAAGTTTGTTCGCTACATTTCAGGTTAGAAGATCCTAGAAAATCGTTTAAATGAAGAGCTTATGTGGTGTCTAGTGGTGGTGTTGCACACGATTTTCATAGCCAATACCTTTCCCAAGGTAAAGAAAAGCTCCTCTTGAAATACATCCTCTGTCTCAAAAGAAGAAGTCGTTTACGTCCGCGTCCACTCGCACGCAATTGCACAAGACAAACATTACAGTGGAATCACCAAGCGAATGAACTTCAACTTGCCCTATTCGTTGAAACCAGTGAAAGCAAATGTCAATGACTTGGAGCTAAATGAGATCTGTTACATATTTGCTTAGATCTTCCAGCCTGAAATATAGCGAACAAACTTTTTCAGTTCCCTCGGCGATCGTGAACTCCTTTTCTCCGTCTGTTTTCCCCTCAGAGGTGAACAGGCAAACTAAAAGAAAACACTTTCTTTTCTGTGGAAGATTTCACTCCCTTCTGGTGGCATTCAGAAACACAAAACTCGCAGCCAGGACGAAATGAAACAGACCAGATCGACGACGAAGCAAGACTTTTCTGGGGAAGCATTGCAAAAGCAAAACACAGAGGCCTCACTAGCCTCGCTTTCATGCAACTCGTCCCGGGCGGCGACCGAGTGGTCCGCCATATTTGCATTCGGTGTATTAGATTAAATTAAATCCACCACACTTTAGGAGCTCTGTGAACAGATTTACAAATATTTGTTATTTTGTGTTCATTAACCTGATATAGCGGAGATAAAAAATTAACCAAGAGAGCAGGGCTTATTATTTAGGGGCAACTTTTGGAGAAGGCTTATTGAATTTTTTCAAGTCACATTGGCTGTCATTAATTTTTATGATCCAGCCAAGAAAAAGTGTTTGCATGAACATGATCTCCAGGATTATTTTGTTCATCTGTTTATTATTATATTATTAGTAATTTATGATTATGGTTGCCACCACAGATACTACTGGTATTGAAAATGTGTTGGGTAGAAGGGACAGGCTTATAAGAATTAGGAGACTTGGCTCCAATTATAAATCAATGACAGTCTGTTTATGTCAATTGTTTTCTTTCACAACACCATTTGAAACAGCAGGCTTGCTGATAGCTACGACCATGTATTTCATTACTGCTCCAAGCTGCAGTCCTACTGCCACAGTCAACTGAAGCTTGATCATTTTAGAATGGCTCATTTGCTCAGGAAGTAAAAAAAGTAAGGTCTGCATATGAGCCAACTACATATAGGCACCATCTCCAGTTTGTATGGATTTTGATCCATGTTTCAAGGTCCATAACTTGGTCTCTGTTTACCCTTAAAGCACCAAACTTGGTCAAATGATACTCTACTTTGGTGTGTTGAGACTACTTGGTCTCTGTTTACTCTGTCGTGGGGGTACGGATATTTTCTGGAACCACACATTTGATACTTTCATCCAGGAAATTGTCCAGGGTTGCCACCCACCAGAACAAAAAAAATCCCAGACTTTTCACCGACTGTAAAGCAATTTTCAATGACAGTGGAGGATGATTATTCTGGCCAAGAATCAACAAAAATAAGGATGACTCAGAAAATTTTGAAAACAAAATTGGCTTGACTATACAAAAACTTGCAGAAAAATAATTTGCACCAACCTTAAGATAAAATTCCATGACCTGATACAAAACTAACTCCCTGACTTTTCCCTGACCTTGAATGAAATCTAATTTTCCCTGAAATTTGCCTTTTCAACCCTGTTGTCGTCAAACATTACGAAATGTGAAACCTGTTATATAATACATTACAATAAAGTCATCAATTTATTATGTAAGAAGCCATAAAAGGAAATTACAGAGGTTTTAAAACATGTTACAAGGGGTACAGGTGATGTTTTTGTATTACACAATATTGTTTTTTTTTTTCCACTCCACTATTTTTCACTCTTGGTATTATTTTGGTCAAATATATTCATCTTGCGTTTACTATGCTGCTGTTTGTTTGTTAATTTCTTTGGGAAAATCCAATTCTTGCATCAAAAATCACATTTTCTGTTTACATCTACTAAACAGATGAATCCAAGATCACTTGATCATGGTAGATCAAGGAACCAATGAATAGTCAAGAATCCTTGACCTGAGTGGATTCTTTGATTCTTTTATGCACCATGATCCAAGCAAACTTTGGATTAATCTGTTTAAGTCTGAAACGCAAATCTACTTGTTGCATTTTGGAATCCAATCTTTGATTTTCTCAGAGAAATGCAACCTAAACTACAATTAACCTAAGCATTCTGCTTGGGCGTAACTTAAGTTAGTTTGCATTACTTTGGGTCACCAAAGCATGAATGCCTATCTTGTTCCATATTGGCAAGATTTCCATATACATGTAAACCCCATACATTAATATTATGAATACAGTTCTGTGCTTAACTAAACAATAGCCAAAACATTAGAGTCCCTTTGAGACTTATCCACTTTGAATAACTATAAAATTTGCCAGTCTCGCATTCTTTAAACTTAGAAAAAATTTTCGAATTTTAGGTCCAAAATACGGAAAAATGCATTGAGTTTAAAAAGACAGCGAGTATTTTGATCCTGTACATTAAAGAAAATCCTGTGCAATAAACCACTTCTTCCTTGGTTGTGTGTTCTCGTATTTTCTCCCTAATATACTTGCGCAAAGCCGCGGCATCAGCTGTTCTGCTTTCATTTGCTGCGGTGCATTTTGTTTCATGAAGTTCTTTATATCCATCTTTCTCGAGCCCATGTTATAAAAAGCGGGCAGGTTCGATTAACAACTGTATGCACCTTTCGTGTCACTGAAGCTGGTACTGGAGTAAAGCAATACATCTCCACTGGCACAGAAAGATGACAAACAATCAAAGACGTCGTAGACTTCAGAAGTAGCCAGAGCATTTAAAAATCGAGAAGACCATTGCGAAGATGGTCTTACGGTGGTGAAACGGTCCTTAACGTAAACGATACCGTGAGCCTATACTACTCTTCGGGTCAGTTTTCAAGTGAACTCAACGAAGAAGAAACGAAACTCACAAGGGTCCCAGCTGGCTAAAAAATCCAATGCATGTTTTCGTGCAGCGTGAAAATGCTTTAAACAGATGAATGAGTAAATTGTAATGTAAATTTTTAGGAATGTTAACGAGTCAAGTGAAGTATAAATGATTTTTGGAGGGGTAATTCTCAACTGAGCCTTGTAGTGTAGTGGTGTAGAAGAGAAGCTGGTAAGCGAGAGGTATGCGAAAGGTAAGGAGTTCAAGACCTGCAGGGGAAAAAGGAAAAGAGGAAAAATAATGCGTAAGGAGCCTGGGAAATATGAAGGAGAAAAAGAAAGAAGAATGCAGGAAGGGGAAGAAGAGAGTTGGCAAAAAGACAGCGCAAAATGAAATCCTCTTTTATTCATACAGTAAGTAATAATTATCAATGTATATATTCAATACCTTAGGGGGTTGCTATTGTCTTCTGAAACAATAGAGCACATACATAATTAATCATTCTGCATGCACAATAAATGTATGGGGTTATATGGAAATTTTTATCTTAACCAAAATTGGAGCGAACAGAAAGGAGGTCACAGTTTGGAAACAGTTGAGCCGTGTCCCAGTCTTGAAGTAATTTAGTAACCGCAATAATGCCTCCTATATATTGTTCCGTTATGCACGACCTCCCTTATATTATTCTCCTGTTACCCGTAATAATTTATATTGTTGCACTATGCATGATGAAACACCGCATCGTGCAGTGCGAAAGTCCTGAGCAAAAACCATAAGCTCAAACAGAACTCATCTCATGAGACTTTGCATAAATTACCTCGCTTCACGAAGCACGCACTTTGATTGTCAAAAGCACATTTAATAAACTTATGCATAATAAATTTCAGCAAACTTTAATTGCTTCACATATTGCAAATAATACTGAGCTCACCTGAAGCCAAAGGAAGGAGTAACGAGATGAAAGCCACCCGGAAATACAGCTCGGAACCAAACTCCGCCATCTTTTGTTTAGTTACGGAATGCAAACGTATCGATCTGTCTCGCTTCATTAGCCTTCCGCATAAAAACTTCACCTCATACTAAAGGACGGAATCTGTAAGCAGCACAAGGTTGAACCGAGAGATTGTGGGGGGTTTTGCCAATCGGCGGTTGTTGAAGCATAAGCAATCTTTGTTTTCTGTCCTGAAATAAGAACCAACGGACTGGGCAAGGTGAGATCTGAGATATCTGTTTGCATGCTTCCCGATATTCTTTGCGCTGTAGCTATTTCAGCTTACTCACGTTCTGTTATATTTCAGCATACATGTATTGATAAGTTTCACAGATATCTAATAGTTTTTGTGTGCTGCAGTCTGGTGGTGTTGCATCAACATTGCAGTTGATGTCACCAATAACATTACTTCCATTTGGTATGAGTCCAATTTTTGCAATACCGCTTCAAATCTATTGTTTCAGTATTTGTAAAAGGTGAAATCGAAGATAAGCCAGCTCGTTGCTTTCGTGTCAATTCGTTAATCGAAATCTTTCACATTGCCGGTCAGTGTAGTTTGTGGAGGTTACCTTAAGCGGTTTCAAATCGCATCTGATCGGTTGCAAAACAGTAAACATTCCAGATTTTGTTTTTGGCGTTCATTAACGGGAAAGTCAACTGTAAGCCAACCTGTCAGAATTTGAACAAAAACCCATAGTTTTCTCATGGTGTTTTTGCTCACACACCTTTCTAGCGGTTCATGCCAGCTACATACTGTATGCTATTAGCGTCGAGTTTTGATTGGTTCAGTGGATGTCTGTGTCGCTTGTGATTGATCCAAGGGATTACTTTTGTTTGGTTTACAAAAGACAACAACTGTGACAATAAGTGCACGCGACAGAGGTGTAGTTGTCAATCAATCAATCAATCAATCACCAATCAATCAATCTAAGGGGATCTGAGGGCGAGAAGCGCCTTCTCGTCTCCAGATTTTCGCGTGGCCATTTTAATCTTTATAGGGTCACTCGACGGACTAAGAGCTACTGAGCGAAAGATGGACTACTCGTAAACTAAGATCGCGAAGTAAAAGAGTAACTGAGAAGACCGATAAATATATTTGGTGGTCTATGCCATTTCTGCTTTGTTTGTGTAAACAAGGGAGTGGAGTTGGGTTCAGGTAAGCCATAGAACCACAAAAACCACAAGAAAATCACGAAGTTTTGCCACATGATTTTGGGACAGTTCCCCGGCAATGGTGTAATCTGATAGGTCTCCACTGCACTAGCTTACTGTAAGTTCTTTCCAATTCCTGCCATTTGGCTAGCCTGTTCCAGGCTCTCGGTAGTTGGGGAAGAGCGAAAACGAGCGAGAAAAAAATGAGGGAGGACTAAGGCGAGGAGCGGCGGGAGAGCCTGTAAGACTTTCTTTAACGACCCTCTTCTGGTATAACAGGAGCTGCTATACCATCTGATTGGTCAATTTTGAGTCCAGAGACCTGGCTATCAAGCTCTTGGAGAATGGAATTGCAAGATGGTAAACTTGGATTGACAAGATATGAGGTAACCGCCGGAGTGTTGACAGTACTGTCAAAAGTGACCAATTAGAGGGTATAGCAGCTCCTGCTATACCAGAAGAGGGTCGTTAAAGAAAGTCTTACAGGCTCTCCCGTCGCTCCTCGCCTTAGTCCTCCCTCATTTTTTTTTCTTGCTCGTTTTCGCTCGTCCCCAACTACCGAGAGCCTGGAACAGGCTACCATTTGGCTGGCACGTCGACCTCGTTCCCAAGGGCTTTTCTCTTATCTCTAAGGGAAAAGTCCTGGGAATGAGGTTGCCGGTACGTCATAAAATTGTACAAGCAACCACAGTTATTTTCAAGAGCACATCTTTATTTTAAGCGTTCTCACTGTTACACAGTGTTTATATATGATGTGATCCATAGTTAACATGCATGTTTGCACGCCCCATTTCATTGGTTCATGTTCCCCAGAATACGTCCGAATGTTTATCTCTCTCAAGGAAGTCAACGACCTACAAAAAATAACGAAGAACTAATTATAAAGACGCACAAAGAAGTCACATTGTAAAACAAAAAAGCCCGGGCGCGACTCCCATGTGAGGTTGGAGATGCTCGTCAAAAAATTTGAATTGACCTCCCAAAGGAGACCAATCTAGGCGTGGCTCGAGCTCTATTTGACCCCTAGAAACGGAATAGGTTCGATTACCAACCACTGTTCATGAAAGGAGCCCGGGCTAGTGGACTGTTCTCGAGAGAACAGCGGACATAGAGACTAAAAATGGAAAAAAGAGCGTTTCTTTTGTTATTATTTGTTGGAGTGGACCCTAAAAGACACTTTGACAGCATAAAATCTTGGCATTTCGTCATCGACACCCTAAGTAAGACCAGAATCCTTGATTTATATCCCTAGGCGAGACGACGATCATTCCCGTCCTTTTCAAATGGGAGTCCACTTCCCCCCCGGAAAAAGGCTCCGAAAAACAGTCATTAACTTCAAGTTGATAAATAACTAAGTGATAATTGTTGCATACCAATTGCAAAAAAAAACACATTTGCATAACTTTACTGATAAAGACTATTCCTCCTAATACCCTCTACTTGGAAAGGTAATTATCAAATATCTCCCGTCATTTTTTTTTTTTTCGGACCAATACCCTAAAAGGTACTGCGAAAGCTCAAGAGGTACCAAAACTACTTTTTAAACCCATTTAAAGGGTACTCCTTTTGATATGCATCCTGTCCTTTTGATATGGGCGTTTCCCCCCGGATCGAATTCTTCTTGGTAAGTGGCATTCTCGACCCCAGAGCTTTTGTCTTTGTGCATGACCGAAGTCCAGAAATCGAGAATAGGTAACTGGGACTTACCTCGTTTAAGTTGTCGGTGTTGGAGGAGGCTTTGTAGTCGGACCTACATTGGAAGAAACAAGTATTACTTTGTGAACCAGAGTCAAATCAAGTAAACGAAGTTCTAATTACAAGTAGTTATCTAGCTTAATTTGCAAGAACGGGAAAGGTTGATGTGAAGTATATGTGAAATAATTCATATTTGAACTGCGGTTGTAGACGAAAGTGAAGAATGATCATCGCAGTAAATTTTCCAACTTAAGCAATTGGAAAGAAGAAGCCTGAAAAAATCAGGGCTTCAACGGGATTCGAACCAGTGGCCTCCGCGATACCGGTTTTAATGTGAAAGATTCTTGAAATGTACCCCAAGTCACTCTGTCTGATAGTCGATTGTTGCAACAATTCTGTTACTAATCAACAAGTAGTTGTCAAGCAAACAAGACAGCAATATCATTTATTACATATCAATCTTATGCACAGAGTTGTGAAAAGAAAAATCAAAACCTCTACAGATTTAATTTATAGAATTTGCATAAAATAGAGCATAGCCCGATCTGAAACCAGTTCTAGAAGGAAAATTACATTTTGCACATCTAAATCGCTTTAGATACATTATCATTAGGCCCGATCCATCTCATAATCAGGGATTCTAAATTCCCCGTTTACGACTCTTGTTATAATCCAGATCAGTGTTTAACTTAATTGTAGTTTCCTTACTTGTATGACTACTTATAAATGACAGAGTCAAGGTTACGTTTTCCTTGCGGGCTGCATTTTCGAAATAAAAGAGGACTGCGAATCCGCTCCGACGAAGGGCTAACGCTCGAAACGTCAGCTTCCGAATCTCTTTACGGTGGACAATTCCCATTATCAACCCAGTTGATAAAACCAAATTATCTTGTTTCCCTCAGTTGCCAGCTATGCCAAAGCTACTCCAGCCTAGTGACCCCCCTTTGTTAATACCACCCCCCCTCCAATATCCTTACATAATGGAGTAGTTCTATTCTCCTCTTGTATCTCGTCCCCAGGACACTCCAGAGGAAGCCCATCACAGCTTGGCCTCAAAAGTTCGATTTCTTCGATGACCTGAACACGACGCCTGAATGCATTGCCACAAGTTGCTGACCAGGAACTCCATGGATTGTAACTGCATTCCACAGTGTAGCACTCTTCACCTTATGACGTAAGAAATGCAAATTATAAACAATTATTGAATGAGGTTTTTGTGATATCCAGAATAATCAAGGTCGAGGTTACGGGTCATCAGCCGAAGCCGAAGGCTGAGGCTGATAACCCTTACCTCGACTTAATTGATTATTTTGGATATCACAAAAACCGAATCTAATAATTGTTTTATTATACATTGAACGAACGCAAAAATTTGGAAGTCCTGTTTCTACTTCTTCACTGACGGCAAGCAACACGAATCGCGCGAAGTTGACATGATTACCCTTGAAAATCATGCACTGCGGTCATACATGACAAGATTAACCGTGACCTTGACGTGATTATTGTGTAATCTGCAGTTATGACCTCACGAGCGCTGATTTCGAAAATTTCCTGTAGGCTTTCGGCCAATCAGAAAAGGGTTCAGAGAGTTGAATGTATAATAATAATTATAATATTATATGATAATGTTATGTATACTGATACAAGTGGCACCAGTCCCAGTTAAATTATTGACACGGTTTTCTTCATTGATTGACCAATAAAAGACCGCGTTGACCGTTATAAATAGCGTGTTAGCTGTTTGAAATTGGATTGACTTAGAAGTTTGGAAAACCAACAGAAAGAGGTCGAAACGTCTTGAAAGGCGTCATTAACAGACTATATCGTTGTTTTTTATTTATTTTAAATAATAAAGATGATTTCAAGTCCGTACTGCGTAGTCTCAGCACCCTACTGTCTATATACATTTTACGTCCCCACTCGATGGAATGCGAATCGATGTTATTTGTTACGAGCATAAAAGCTACGACCATTTCATATCCATAATGACGATTGTTTTGAAACTTTGAATTTACTTCATGTAACTGGGAGTAGTTGCGAAATGTTTATATTTTGTGATGTCTTACATAAAGCAAAACAAAAACGCAAACAAACTCTCGAGAGTGCGCAGTGCGGACTAGAAATCATCTTTAAAGCATTTCCCGTCACTTACATTCTGGAAGTTTATTGTTCTCAGTTTCTGGTTGCTGGGTGCATTTTGTAGGAATTCCATCGCAGCTCTCAGCTTGAACAGATGTTTGAGTTTCAACAATGTGTCGTGTTCTGTTCACTTCGTCACATTCACCAGACCACTTACATTCTGGAAGTTTATTGTTCTCAGTTTCTGGTTGCTGGGTGCATTTTGTAGGAATTCCATCGCAGCTCTCAGCTTGAACAGATGTTTGAGTTTCAACAATGTGTCGTGTTCTGTTCACTTCGTCACATTCACCAGACCACTTGCCCCATTCCCCCCAAGTGCAGGCTACTGATTGACACGTACACATCGATTTTCGAGTCTCTGTCTCAGGCCCACTCGGACACGATTGAGGCAGGCCATCACAGCTCGACTGTTGTACCACAACCTAACAAACATGTCAAAGGAAAAAAACCTGTTAGGTATAAGAGCTGGCAGATATACATGTAGTCACCATTTAAGAATATTTGTAGCGATGTTGATACTGGTAGAGTATGAAAAGTTGTTCGGCTGCATGTAAGGGTTTAAGCAAACCATTTATATAGCATTGATGCCAAAGTTGCTAATCAAAAAAACAGTTTATGTGCCACTCATTGAAACGATTCTGCCCTTCTAGTAAGCATCCTCTGGGGTAATCGTAGGTCATGCGATGTAGAGGCTTATTAATTTTTTTCCCGTCGAAAATATTTTCTCGTCTAAATTATGCAATACTAATTCAGCCACTTAGTTTAACTGATTTTGACTGACAGACAGACACACAGACAGACAGACAGACAGACAGACAGACTGACTGACTGACTGACTGACTGACCTGCTGACTGGACGACTAACTCAGTGACTAACTGACTGACTGACCGACTAGCTGACCAGCACTGACTGACATAGCCCCGAGGGGTCCAAAGAATATACCCAAGCTTTTCTATCGCGCCGTCAAAACATTGATTTATGACTAGTTCCTGTCTTTCTACGTCAGTTAGTCATCAGTTATGAAATTTCCTGTGCATAAAAATATAGATTTGAAGAGAAGAAGAAGCTTGTCTAAATTCTTAAGCCAGAGAGAGGAGGGGTGCATGCGGAAGGGGACTTGACCGAGTGGTAAGGGCGCCGGGGTCGCGGGTTCAATTCCAGCTCTGACCACTTAGCTGGAGTTGTTTCTCGGTAGACCCTCGTTCAGCTCCTCGCTCGTGCTTGTAAATAGCCAACTGGTCTGCCTCTCCCCAGTTGGAATTTTTAAGCCTATTATGTTGATCTGAATATTTCTTTCTTTCAGTTTAGGTGGCATGCCTGAGAACTAGCCAGTTGTAGCTAAGCGCATTGACCGCCGTAAACATTCAGAAAACATACACATTGGCTCCTGACATACAACAAACTTTTGGGAGGGCAGACTTTATAGACAGAAGAGACTAAAAAGAGTAAATATGGTGCATATAGGATATTTTCCAAACCTGTTCAGTAGTTATTGATCGTTTTCGTGTTGCCAGCCCACACGTGGCGGACCACGCCTCCCATTCGCCTCGTTTACAGTTCACAGTTTGACAATTACATTTAATATCACGTGCATCGGATTCTGGTGGTTGTGGGCAAGTTTGTGGAAGACCGCTGCAATCCGGCCTAAACACCTCAACAGCTGTCTCTGTTAAGTTTAACGAAGGACACAACGTTACAGCTTATATCAAGAACAATTATAGACGGAATTTACATGAATTTATATGATGGAGGTAATGTGCTTGTTCTTCAGCTTTTCTTCGGATACGACCAGTTCGGCTAAAGAAATCGGCGTGACGATTTGTTATTGTTGTTATTTGTTATTGTTGGTTTTTCTGCAAAACCAGATGATTTTTTCTCAACCACTGAGGAATTATAGCCCCACCTTCAATGCGTCTTGTTCTAGTTCCTACTCCACATGTTGTCGACCACGAGGACCACAACGCCCATTCACAGTTCACTGTTGTACATTTACAGTTCGTAGTTTGTTGTTCAGTTTCTGGAGGTTGAGGACAAGTCTGAGGCAGGCCTTCACATTTCAACTTTTGTACTGTAGTCTAAGGAGAAAAATGTGTAAAATTAGAATTTGTTAAATTCCGAAAACAAAGGGGATGAATGCTACGACTTTCGAAATGGTAGTAGCCTGCATGTACGTTGTTTATCACTACCCAGGAGGCAATAGTACCTGGGCACAAACAATGCGGGGGAGGGGGAAGGGGGAATCTGCGATGGTCTAGGATCCCTGTTTCGGGGGGGGGGGGGGGGTTGAGCAACATATAAAAGCTTCATGTTACGGAAGCTTGCACTGATGATCCTTTCAGTTAGAACGGAATTACATCTTTTATCACATGAGTGAGAAAATTCCTTCATTCTCATTGGCTGAGAGTAAGTCAATTTATTTTTTTGTTATTTTAAACTGCACTGCAGTTCAAATTAAAGTCGCGCGTTAGTGATTTTCTCAGTCTTATGATAAATGAATAATCTTTTGAAAGCTCAAGTAGTTTTAAAGGATTTACAATACTCGTGATATTTGAAAAAAAATTCCACACGCCCGAATTTTGGATGAATTTTTAAATATCACTAGTAACATAAATCCTCAATTACACTATCATTCACACTATTACCTATTGCTGGTTTTCACATGACGTCACTAAATTTTAAACTTCAGAAATATTGATCCTCCTGAAATTTTACTTTCATGCTGAATGAGAGCAGCTAAAAACTAACATTCATACATATTTTCTCTCCGAATGGGTTCTTGGTTTAGTGATAGACTACCCTTGAATTTCTAAGCTTCTGCATGACGTGACATTTACGTGACGGGCGAGAGAGCTGTTATGTTGGTTTAAAAGGTGACTTATTTCGGGGAATTCTGCTATCTCAACAGTTCTTGTATTATAATAAAGTACTATTGTTACGTTTTTGAGTTATTCGAGAGATAAATTCAATCTTTCGTAGCAAAACCCAGTGACAGATGTTTCTGCTGGTTTCCGGCCGCCATGTTGGTGCCCATGTACATGGGCACCAGCATGGCGTCTCCATACAAATCTCTATAAATTTGGGAAAAACGTTTCTTCGCATATCTTCCATGAGAAAAATTGCTGTGATCTGAATCTTGGAGAGAGTCTTTGCATATGTACCTTCTTTCTATTTCCAGATTCTGGACATAATCTATTGAACGGTTTTGATTTTTGATTTTGGTCTATTTTGAATTGGGTGACACTGAAAACCAGCAATACTGACTGAGGATAGAGGACGGAAAGATGGGAATGTCTTTGTTAACAAACATTTTCGAACCTTAATGGTCTCAATGCTCCTTGTCCTGGTAGCTGAGCCACAAGTCGCTGACCAAGCACTCCAGTCTTTCCAGTTACATGTCACAGTCGGGCACGTACATTTAAGCTCACGAGCATCAGATTCTGGTGGCTGAGGGCAAGTTTGAGGGAGACCGCTACAGTCTGGCTTGAACACCTCCACAACAGTTTCTAAGACGAGTAAGGATAAGATATATAAGTCTGTGAATAGAACCCGAATGTGTGACCATTCGAGTGAAGGCTATCTGGCAACGCTTTCGCGTGGCACTGTTCCGTACTTTCATGTGTGGTACTGTTTAGTCTGCAGCACAAGGTCGTTCTAACTTTTGAGTCTGTGGATGAAACCCTAGTGTGTGACCATTCAAATGAAAGCTATTGAGCAGTACTTTCATGTGGTACTGTTTATTATGATGTACAAGGTGGTTCTAACTTTTAAGTCTGTGGATGAAACCCTAGTGTGTGACCATTCAAATGAAAGCTATTGAGCAGTACTTTCATATGGTACTGTATATTATGCTGTACAAGGTGGTTCTAACTTTTAAGTCTGTGGATGAAACTCTAGTGTGTGACCATTCAAATGAAAGCTATTGAGCAGTGCTTTCATGTGGTACTGTTTATTATGCTGTACAAGGTTGTTCTAAGTTTTAAGTCTGTGGATGACACTCTAGTGTGTGACCATTCAAATGAAAGCTATTGAGCAGTACGTTCATGTGGCATTAATCTGCGGTAGAGGGTGGTTCTAACTTTTAACTCTGTGTATGAAACCCTGGTGTGTTACACTCAAGGGAAACTATTCAGCCGTAAGATCACGTGAAGCTGTTTATGCTGCTGCTGCATAAGGTGGTTAAACTTTTGAATCAACTCTAATTATTCGTGTGTTGTGTTGCTGATCTTTTTACGACATTAAAGAAACCCGCTTATCTTCGTGAACGATGGCACTCGTGACAGTGAATTCACTTGTACCATCTTGCTTTATTTGTACCTCCCATACACCTACTCCGATCTCTCGCCCTTTGTTTGCTTTCTCTACTTGACAACAATTAGGACTATAAATGTAAAGTAACAGATAACCAAGTCATTACCTTCGATGCGTCTTGTTCTAGTTCCTACTCCACATGTTGTCGACCACGAGGACCATAGCACCCACTCACAGTTCACTGTTGTACATTTACAGTTTGTAGTTTGTTGTTCTGTCTCTGGAGGTTGAGGACAAGTCTGAGGCAGGCCTTCACATTTCAACGTTTGTACTGTAGTCTAAGGAGGCGAAAATTTGAAATAGATATCTTTTAGTCAGAAACTGCTCCAGGACTTTATTGAACTGAAGGACGTTTTGATGCTTCCTTAAGGCGGGGGTAAAGGTGAATTTAAGTGAAATTTTGGTAAGTTTAAAGAGAGGTTGAAAGGGAAAAAAGGGTTATGGAACACCACCAGACAGTTGCCCGACCGCACAATGGCACCCCAGGTTGTTGGGCAACTGTTTGGAGTGTATCTACTAATTTTTAATTTCAAACTCTAATTTTAAAACAACAACAAATCTTCAAAATTTCCTATTTCCATCAATTTTACTAATCCTTTGAGAAAAACTATTTCTCTCCAAATATACCTAAAAATCACCAAAAAATTTACAAAACAACCCAAAACATAGATATGTGAGATGAGCATAGAGATTCTTGATTGCTTGAAACGTAAACGAGATATTTGCATTAAAAACATAATACCCAGCCAAAATACGGCTTTCGGGTTTACCCCCACCTTAATCCTAGTATCATTGTGAATTTAAAGGCTGGTAAGCTAGTAGTGTGACTTTCTTTGATCAATCTTATGGTATTTTTATGCATAGCAAAGATAGTTCAGATGTGTCTTTTTAATCCAGTCTAGACTGCGAGCAGTTTCTTTTTTGCTCGCGGAAAATCCGTGGGGAAGAACGCAACACGAGAAGAACGTGAGCAGTCGTGACCTTGCGAGCGTGATATGTGAAGCCGCAAGCCGCAGGTATCGCGGGCGATACCTGCGACGAGCGAAAAGAGGGCCAAGCAAAAAACCATTGAAGCATTGTATGAAGTCAAAAAGGAGCCTTCTTTGATGTTATAATCTCTAAGTCAGACAAACAACCTATTTCGAACCTTTTAAAGCTGCATGCTTTTGTCTCCTTCAGTCAGTCGTGTGACAGCACTTTAAGTAACGGACTATGAATCTAAAAATAGCTCGAAATAGCTATAGTCTGCGATGGGTGAAATAGTGGGAGGAGTTAGTAGCAGCTCTTGTATATAGGTTTTTATTTGCCATCATTTTGTAGCAGCCGCTATTGTTTTGGGCCAAAGGACATTATTTCTGTTTTTTGTTCTGTTGTTCTATCAAAGGGTGTGGAGCCATTCATGTGAAACTTTGCTGCTACCTGACCCTAAATAGGCGCTCTCTCTTGAGTTATCTTTTTTTCGCAGTGACACTTATAACGCTATTCTATTTCAGCAGCTATGATTTTCAATGAATTGCCAGTAAACATAAGAAATTGCAAAGATTTTAAAGCATACTGTAGGCTCTGCAAGGGGTTTTTAAAGGCGCGCGCTCTGTCTTCCTTGTGAAGACATAAAAACCATCATTATTTTCTACATATTTATATTAAACAATTAGATTATGAGCTCGAGATTTCTATCGCGTGATAGTTGACGAGGGCGCAGCCCGAGTCAACTATCGCGCATAGAAATCGAGAGCGAATAATCTAATTGTTTTAGTATAAATCTACTAGTCGTTCAAAAATTTAATCTAAATCCTCTTCAAAGACACTTCAAAAACACAAAGAAACGGCCCCTAGTGCGCGCTGCTACGCTACTCACTATCTATCACAGAATAGAACATGGGTAGCGTAGCCAATCAGAGGACGTTATTCGTGATAGAACGCTAGTAGATTTATACTAATCATGTATAGATTTATTATAGATTTTATTATAACTTAGTTTTTCTTTGTAATATTAAACAATTTGTATTGTAGACCTTCACAGATGAAGAACCACATCTTTTTATGTGGATACACAATGATACACTGTGAATAAACCGTTATTATGATTATGATGGTGATGATGATTATGATGGTGATGATGATTATGATTATGATTATGATTATTATTATTATTCTCACCTTAATTGTTTTAATTGTTCTTGTTCGTGAAGCAGCACCGCAAGTGGCAGACCACGCACTCCACGCATTCCACGTGCATTCCACAGTGGGGCATGCACATTTCACTTCACGTGACTCCTTCTCAGGCTGCTCTGTACACTCTTGTGGCAGGCCAGAACAATTAGGCTTGTTAACTGTTATTACAGTTTCTACAGGAGAAAAGCAAGAAAGAAAGTAACTTTTGAAATGCCTGAGCAAGTGATTGAAGAAAGCTCTTGTTCGCTGTCTATTGTAGATTTGATGAAATGCAAGTCATCACGCTTTACAACGAAAACAGCCTATTTTTCTGTCTCTTCACATATTTTGAAGAAATTTATTTTGTTTCCTCACAGTATAGTGTATAGGTTATTTTTCAGATATTACCTAGGATATCGCGCATGCGCGTCCCGACACCACAACTTGTAGACCACGATGACCATTCTTCCCAGTCGCAGCTCACAGTGCGACATGCGCAGTCCTTTGTTCTGTGTTCAGTTTCTGGAGGTTGAGAACAGGCTTGCGGTAATCCATCACAATTCTCTTTTTGAACCGTTGTCTGTGTTGACCTAAGAAAGTAAAACGACGATAGCATTTATGTTGAAATATTAAGGGTTTTACGTCATGTAAATGATAGAAATAGCATCAACTGAAAACTTGGAACTTGAACCCACGACTCTCTGTGATCTAGTCGGATGCTTTAACCACTGAGCTACTGTAGACTCTATGCTGAGTAAGGGCGGAATGTGAGTCTATCATTGGAACCGCATCGCGCGGTCACCCAGCCAAATAATGACTTGGCACACATGAACTCATAAATGCAACACGCAGTCACATTAAGGCATATCAAAGAGGGGGGTAGTCATATGTGATGAACAAACATCACTTCAAGGGGAAAACTGTATACTTCTAGTTGGTGCATGCTTCAGAAATCGCACTTGCTTTAAGGATATGATACTCGAACCATGAGCACTTGATATGTTTTGGTACACCTGGTACGTTTTGCATAGAGAATGTAAGTGTTCATGATTCAAGTGCCCTCGCTTTAAATCAATCCCCCCTCCCCCCCCCACCCAAAAAAAAAAAATAATAAATAGCTTTTCTTACTGTATAGTTCTGGTTCGCTTGGCGGCGCCACAAGTAGCCGACCAGTCACTCCAATCGCCCCAGTCGCACTGTACTGTCTGACATGTACACATTGTCCTCCTTGTTTCCTTCTCCGGTGGTTGGGTACAGGTCTGTGGCAGACCGGAACAATCTGGCTGTTGTACTACAATTTGAGTGGTCTCGATGGACCGTGTTCTCTCAGCCAATCCGCACGTTGCTGACCAGTCCGTCCATGGCTTCCACGTACACTTGACACTCTTGCAAGGACCTTGGAAGATGAACCGTAAATGGAAGGTTTAAGGTCGCTTCCTATAGTTTTACTATTGTTTACACAGAGGGAAAAGGCATCAATTTGCAGAAAATACCAAGAAACTGTTAGTTCAACCCCTACGTTTATCGCAATTGAAATTCTGAATTCGATGTTCTGTGAAAATTTTGAAATATTTCACAGAAGGAAATTTAAGAAAATCGCAATTAAAGCCACGGAAACGTTTCTAACACTCATTTGTTTGGACAGTTCTTTTTCAAAACTAAACTCAATTATATTAACTGCGATGGTCGTGAAACGCCATTTTATCATTACTATTTCATATATGATAAGTTTGAGTGAACTAGGGGCAAAAACCGAAGCAAAGACCAGGCAAAGGTGGTTTTTGTACCTACCTTAACCAAACCCTGATCAGAGTGC
>CAXHUQ010001580.1:0-15938 GCA_964020085.1 Micromussa lordhowensis | reverse complement strand
ACACGTTCTGTCTGTGTGTCCTGTCCTTTGGATTGTTACTAGAAATCGCTCTGAATTCTTCTAAAGTATATAACTATGCGTTATATGACCGGTTTACAAAATTCAATTGGTAATTGTATCATAGAAAAAACGCGCTTCGAATAGTCATGTTTTGCTTATCATGGAATACGTCTAAGTGTCCTACTTTGAAACACGCGAGTAACTTTCCTTGTGAAATATTTAACTTAAGCACTTCATATTAGGCAGGCGATAACGATGAACAGTTCTAAACAAGTACTGGGAATTTTGTTGTCAAACTTTAAAAAATGAGGAAGATAGAGCATTCTGAAAATGTCTTATGAAAACTTGACGATATTTAGGGCATGCGCAGTACTTTATCAAAGACAGTGACAACTTCTGCGTATATTGAATAGGTAAATATCATGCACAGTTTTTCTTTCAAAGCATTTGTCAATTGCTCTACGATTTTCAAAGTTACGGACTATCGTAAAATAAGAAGAAATGTATGAAAAAATTCGGTACATGCGCAGTAACGACAAATTCAACGTACGCGCCTCAAATTGTGCACACTGTAAACTTAGACAGAAACAAACAACTTGTGTAAATTTTGTAGTAAAACGTTAAAAACACATGAAAAGGCAGTATTTTGAAATTTTAAGACAATGTATTGGAAAATTACGATGTTTAGAGCATGCGCAGTAACTACCAATTGAACGTACGAACATGAAATTGTGCACACTGTAAACTTAGACACAGGCAAACAACTTGTATAAATTTTGTGGTTAAAAAGTAAAAACACACGAAAAATATAATACTTTGAAATTTGAAGAGAATGTATGGGGAAATGTTTATTGAAAAATGCAGCACATGCGCAGTAATGACCAATTGAACGTACGAAAATGACATTATACACACTGTAAACTTCGACACAGACAAACAACTTGTATAAATTTTGTGGCTAAAAGGTAAAAAGACACGGAAATATAATACTTTGAAATTTTAAGACAATCGATGGGAAAGTGTTTGCGCGGGAACTGTTGTGTGCACATTCCACGTTCCGTTCTTATAGGATTTAAAATGCTTACAAGGGGGAACAAACTCTTAATTGTGCAAGGAATAAGTCTTACCCGTCCAAGGAGCGAATTTTCTGATTCAGAAGTGCAGCTTATGCGAAATAAATTGAAATCGAGTTCGGCAATTTCAAGTGTTCGCCGCGCGCGTGAATTTTGTAAAATGAGCATAGTTAACTCGAAGTGTAATATTTCCTCTAAAAAGCAGGTATACAACTATATTCTTCCGTATAAGCAAACCCTACAGAATCTAGTACACTGAAAATCTGAATTCTCTTTTCAAGTATACACTATAACTGTGTACTGAAATGTTGAACAGCCATATTTAAACAAGTGCTCAGTTATAAGGTGAAGTTTCGCACTTGTGAAATGATGGTACACGTTCTGTCTGTGTGTCCTGTCCTTTGGATTGTTACTAGAAATCGCTCTGAATTCTTCTAAAGTATATAACTATGCGTTATATGACCGGTTTACAAAATTCAATTGGTAATTGTATCATAGAAAAAACGCGCTTCGAATAGTCATGTTTTGCTTATCATGGAATACGGCTAAGTGTCCTACTTTGAAACACGCGAGTAACTTTCCTTGTGAAATATTTAACTTAAGCACTTCATATTAGGCAGGCGATAACGATGAACAGTTCTAAACAAGTACTGGGAATTTTGTTGTCAAACTTTAAAAAATGAGGAAACGCGGAAGCGCGGAAACGCGGAAACGCGGAAGCTCATAGACATAAATTCTCACCGGAGTGTACATTTTCGAAATCCGAGTAGATACATATACAGTCATACCTCTATCACACGTACACCGAAAGGACAGAGCGAGGTGTCCCTATTTGAGAGGTTTCTATTTTGCAGGTCATTATTATAATCACATCTCTTAAACGAAAATGGTGATCTATCATTTCAATTTTATTTTCCGAAACAGTGCTTGGTAGAGAACATTCAGGTAAATTTTCAAAAAAACTCATCGCTAAATTTTATTTCTCAGGAATCACCTTAAATGGCGCCGAGTGGATCCCTTAGGCAAAAGTTTTGACTAATTAACTCTGGTTTCGTTCGATTTTTCTGAAATTTTAACACAATAAAGATGGATTGCTAAGAAACATATTTAGTCTTTGCCGATGTATAGTAGCTATTAACTCTAAAGAGATATATCGCTTCGAAGTCGGTGATTTGAAGTCGTTGGATTCGAACGAAGAGAATACTAAATACGCTAAAAAGGTGTTGAGTGAGGGCTATGGACTCAGTGAAAGGTTCCAGCAATTCTACTTTTCTAGAAAAAGATCAACTCTTCCACTTGAAAAGAGCAGAAAATTTAACTTTCCGCATTAATTTTTAGCGATCTCTTTTAAGACAATCGATGGGAAAGTGTTTGCGCGGGAACTGTTGTGTGCACATTCCACGTTCCGTTCTTATAGGATTTAAAATGCTTACAAGGGGGAACAAACTCTTAATTGTGCAAGGAATAAGTCTTACCCGTCCAAGGAGCGAATTTTCTGATTCAGAAGTGCAGCTTATGCGAAATAAATTGAAATCGAGTTCGGCAATTTCAAGTGTACGGCGCGCGCGTGAATTTTGTAAAATGAGCATAGTTAACTCGAAGTGTAATATTTCCTCTAAAAAGCAGGTATACAACTATATTCTTCCGTATAAGCAAACCCTAAAGAATCTAGTACACTGAAAATCTGAATTCTCTTTTCAAGTATACACTATAACTGTGTACTGAAATGTTGAACAGCGATATTTAAACAAGTACTCAGTTATAAGGTGAAGTTTCGCACTTGTGAAATGATGGTACACGTTCTGTCTGTGTGTCCTGTCCTTTGGATTGTTACTAGAAATCGCTCTGAATTCTTCTAAAGTATATAACTATGCGTTATATGACCGGTTTACAAAATTCAATTGGTAATTGTATCATAGAAAAAACGCGCTTCGAATAGTCATGTTTTGCTTATCATGGAATACGGCTAAGTGTCCTACTTTGAAACACGCGAGTAACTTTCCTTGTGAAATATTTAACTTAAGCACTTCATATTAGGCAGGCGATAACGATGAACAGTTCTAAACAAGTACTGGGAATTTTGTTGTCAAACTTTAAAAAATGAGGAAACGCGGAAGCGCGGAAACGCGGAAGCTCATAGACATAAATTCTCACCGGAGTGTACATTTTCGAAATCCGAGTAGATACATATACAGTCATACCTCTATCACACGTACACCGAAAGGACAGAGCGAGGTGTCCCTATTTGAGAGGTTTCTATTTTGCAGGTCATTATTATAATCACATCTCTTAAACGAAAATGGTGATCTATCATTTTAATTTTATTTTCCGAAACAGTGCTTGGTAGAGAACATTCAGGTAAATTTTCAAAAAAAATCATCGCTAAATTTTATTTCTCAGGAATCACCTTAAATGGCGCCGAGTGGATCCCTTAGGCAAAAGTTTTGACTAGATGATGGGATGCAAAAGAGAGAAAACACTTATTTGCGCTAATATTCAAGTCATTACTGCACTTTTCAATAACATGCGGACTCTAAAACATTTTTAGAGCATGGCATAATGGCTCATAGCCCATGATCGCTAAGCCAATGAAAACTCTTGAATATTAAATTATTTGCAGATAAAAAATACTAAAAAGGCAAACTGTCAGAATCAAACAAGACTCTTCAGGGGATTTAATGACAATAATATTCATAACCATGCTTTATATACTATAAAATTTACATAATTACCATTTGAAATGTCTAAATGGCAAGGTTTGGGCTAGAGGCTTAAGATAAAATTCGGTAAATGCTGAAAGGTTTTCAATGGCGGTGCGCAGCACGATGTAATGAGCCGAAGGGGATTCCCCTGGATGGGTTTTGATGGTTCCAAAAGCCTTGTCAGGCTTGGCATTGCCATTGACAACCCAATTAGCAATTTCTTCTTATATATATAGAAATATATAAAGGTAGAATAAACAGAAGAAGATGCGAACTTTTCTCTTTGTGGTCTTTAATACATGGACGTTTCGCCCGTTCGGGCTTCTTCAGCACTTACAAAATCGATACTTGGATGTTGGTTAACCAACATCGTTTACACATCTATAGAAAAATATAAATATAAAAATATAAAAACATATATGTATATACACACATATAACTTAACTTAACTTATTATATTAAATTATTTCCAGATAAAAAATAACTGTCAGAATCAAACTAGTTTGTTATTCAGTTGGAGCTAAAGAAAATTTTAAGCCCAACAGGGTTTTATGTTCTAATATCTATAGGAGTGTGGCTAATTTTGGATACCTATTTGGCGTTCCTGGCCCTTAATCCAAGGGAAGTTGATGGGGTGTGGTTTCTTTGTACTTGTATCCATAGTATCAAGTCAGTCTGACTTGTGCTGAGTGAAGAACATGCTATATACTTAGTAGAATTAGCATAGCTTTCAGGCATTGACTATGATTTTAAGGCAGTTTAGTGTCCAATGATTGAGGCAATATTTAAATAAACAATAAACTTATTTGATTGTACCATTACTACTTGGATAACCCAGTAACTCTAGAGCTGAGACAAAAGTCCCGACTTGTGGAAGGGATGCCGCTTTCCGGTGGATGTCACAAATGATTCCCTGACAACTCAAGAACAGGATCCATCCACAAAGACCAAGTTCCGGAATCAACTTACTAACTCTTGGTTTAGATTTCCAGATCACCAGTAGGAGACCTTCTTTGTCAAGCTTCCATGCCACACCCTGTCAAAACAAGACCTCAAAACCAGAGAGATATCACAGTTGTCAGGATTTGACTATCATTATTGTACAACGAAATTTATTTAGTTGATAAAATCCTTTCAGACATCACATCAACTATAAATAAAAGCTAACATAAAAAATATATCTATATGTACATATGCATAACTTAAATAAAAGTAGCTGTATCAAGGTAACAAGATAAATGAATGAAAATTTATAATTAATATTTATTGAGGCAATTTCTTGCAAAGGGCTTTCATGTGATATGATGTCATCAGCCTGAATTTTTCCACAGAAGGGAGGACAAGAGATTCTATTGTCAATTTCTGCTTATGCTAGATCAAGTGTGGAGTGTAGAACTTGAAGTAAGCACTGCTGAGTTACTCCATAAGACACTGGGCTTTACTGGGCCCGTTGGACATGGTTGGACCTGGTTTTCGAAACATATATAATAAGATAATGAATGATAAGATAATGAATTGAAGACTTCATCAAAGACTACACTTTCATCCCAACAAGCCTGTTAGGTGATCTCTCACTCTTCAGGGGGATTTTAGAGACAATAATATTCATAGCCATGCTTTATACACTATACAATTTACATACCGGTAATTACTGTTGCAGAGAATTTGAAATGTCTAAATATTTAAATAAACAATAAACTTATTTGATTGTACCATTACTACTTGGATAACCCAGTAACTCTAGAGCTGAGACATGCCAAAAGTCCCGACTTGCGGAAGGGATGCCGCTTTCCGGTGGAGGTCACAAATGATTCCCTGACAACTCAAGAACAGGATCCATCCACAAAGACCAAGTTCCGGAATCAACTTACCAACTCTTGGTTTACATTTCCAGATCACCAGTAGGAGACCTTCTTTGTCAAGCTTCCATACCACACCCTGTCAAAACAAGACCTCAAAACCAGAGAGATATCACAGTTGTCAGGATTTGACTATCATTATTGTACAACTAAATTTATTTAGTTGATAAAATCCTTTCAGACATCACATCAACTATAAATAAAAGCTAACATAAAAAATATATCTATATGTACATATGCATAACTTAAATAAAAGTAGCTGTATCAAGGTAACAAGATAAATGAATGAAAATTTATAATTAATATTTATTGAGGCAATTTCTTGCAAAGGGCTTTCATGTGATATGATGTCATCAGCCTGAATTTTTCCACAGAAGGGAGGACAAGAGATTCTATTGTCAATTTCTGCTTATGCTAGATCAAGTGTGGAGTGTAGAACTTGAAGTAAGCACTGCTGAGTTACTCCATAAGACACTGGGCTTTACTGGGCCCGTTGGACATGGTTGGACCTGGTTTTCGAAACATATATAATAAGATAATGAATGATAAGATAATGAATTGAAGACTTCATCGAAGACTACACTTTCATCCCAACAAGCCTGTTAGGTGATCTCTCACTCTTCAGGGGGATTTTAAAGACAATAATATTCATAGCCATGCTTTGTACACTATACAATTGACATACCGGTAATTACTGCCGCAGAGAATTTGAAATGTCTAAATATTTAAATAAACAATAAACTCATTTGATTGTACCATTACTACTTGGATAACTTAGTAACTCTAGAGCTGATACATGCAAAAACTCCCGACTTGTGGAAGGGATACCGCTTTCCGGTGGATGTCACAAATGATTCCCTGACAACTCAAGAACAGGATCCATCCACGAAGACCAAGTTCCGGAATCAACTTCCCAACTCTTGGGTTAGATTTCCAGATCACCACTAGGAGGCCTTCTTTGTCAAGCTTCCTTGCCATACTCTGTCAAAACAAGACCTCAAAACCAGAGAGATAGCACAGTTGTCAGGATTTGACTATGATTAAGACAGTTTAGTGTGCTATTATTGTACAACTACATTTATTTAGTTGATAAAATCCTTTCAGACATCACATCAACAATAAATAAAAGCTAACATAAAAAATATATCTATACGTACATATGCATAACTTACATAAAAGTAAATATATCAAGGTAGCAAGATAAATGAATGAAAATTTATAATTAATATTATAATTATAATTATATTGAGGCAATTGATTGCAAAGGGCTTTCATGTGATATGATACCATGAGCCTGAATTTTTCCAAGACCAATAATTTCTATAAGACCAAGTGTCTTATAGAGTAACTTAAGCAGTGCTTACCTGAAGTTATACACTCCAAACTTTATATAGCATAACCAGGAAATGAAACTAGAATCTCTTGGCCACCTGTGGAAATATTTAGGCTCA
The DNA here is from genome assembly GCA_964020085.1 of Micromussa lordhowensis. Lineage (NCBI taxonomy): Eukaryota > Metazoa > Cnidaria > Anthozoa > Scleractinia > Lobophylliidae > Micromussa > Micromussa lordhowensis. The sequence goes on along the minus strand of CAXHUQ010001580.1, from coordinate 8,853 downwards.
TGTCATCATATCACAGGAAAGCCCTTTGCAAGCAATTGCATCAATAATGGCACACTAGACAGCCTTTAAATCATAGTCAATGCCTGAAAACTGTGCTATCTCTACCTAGTATATAGCATGTTCTCCACTCAGCACAAGTCAAAGCCACTTGATACTAGGCATAAGAGTACAAAGAAACCACACCCAAACACCTTCACTTGGATTACGGGACAGGAACTCCAAATAGATATCCAAAATTAGGCACACTCCTGGAGATATTAGTACATAAAACCCTGTTGGGCTTAAAATTTTAATTTGGCTTCAACTTAATAACAAACTAGTTTGATTCTGACAGTTTTGCATATTTCTGATATACAACCCCAACCTCTGTCGAGAAAAGTCAAAGTCAAATTGAAATTGAAATCCAAAAAATCGAAATGGCTTAATCAAGTCAAGCTGGTTTGATAAAGTTTACAGACGAAAATAACTTAATAGCACCATATTAACAGACCCCATTTTCAAAACTCCAGGTAGATATAGATATATGTATTATAATAAGATAATGAATTGAAGACTTCATCAAAAACTACACTTTCATCCCAACAAGCCTGTTCCGTGATCTCTCACTCTTCAGGGGGATTTTAAAGACAATAATATTCATAGCCATGCTTTATACACTATAAAATTTACATACCACTAATTACTGTTGCAGAGAATTTGAAATGTCTAAATATTTAAATAAATGATAAACTAAGACATTTCTTAACTCTGGACTTAAAAATATTCTCATTTGTTCCATCAGGTGACATCTATAACAGCCTCAAGTGAGAAATCAGTCTTATAAAGTGTCATTTGGAGTGGCTCGACTAACAAAATGGCTATCAACTTGAAGTGCCAGCTTTCAAGCTGAAACGTTGCTTTCCAGTGGACGCCACAACTGATTCCCTGACCCGGATGCATCCACAAACAACCAAGTTCAGGCCAACTCTTAGATCAGATTTCCAGATCAACTAGGTGGCCTTGTCAAGTTTCCTCGCCTTGTTACCCTGCCAAAACAATTACCCCAGTTTGTCAACTCACCAAAATAAAATCATGTTTCACAATACAGTTTCCTCCTCTGACTTGCACCGCTGAACTATGAAAGGTTCATACCTGTAGAATGCAGAATCGGCTTAATTCAGCCTGTTTGGGCAGCCTTGAACTGAAAATGAAAAATGAAAGTCAAGGTAAATCCAGTCCAACAGACCCCAAAAGACGTTCCTGGATCAAATTTTGCAGGGTGATTGTATGGTGACTGTATGGTTTGCAAGAAAATTTTTTCACTAGGCGGGCTCGAGAACAAACGTATGTATGTTGGGCAGGTGTACGTGGCAGTAGTTCACCCCCCGTTGGGGGGAGAGGGGAGGGGCGTTTGACTCCAAAGTCAATTGCTTGGGGTGTGAATTTGGTGACTGTATGGTTTTGCAAGAAAATTGGCAGCAAGTCGAGAATAGTTGTGGAGAGGGTGTTTTTTCACTAGGCGGGCTCGAGAACAAACGTATGTATGTTGGGCAGGTGTACGTGGCAGTAGTTCACCCCCCGTTGGGGGGAGAGGGGAGGGGCGTTTGACTCCAAAGTCAATTGCTTGGGGTGTGAATTTGGTGACTGTATGGTTTTGCAAGAAAATTGGCAGCAAGTCGAGAATAGTTGTGGAGAGGGTGTTTTTTCACTAGGCGGGCTCGAGAACAAACGTATGTATGTTGGGCAGGTGTACGTGGCAGTAGTTCACCCCCCGTTGGGGGGAGAGGGGAGGGGCGTTTGACTCCAAAGTCAATTGCTTGGGGTGTGAATTTGGTGACTGTATGGTTTTGCAAGAAAATTGGCAGCAAGTCGAGAATAGTTGTGGAGAGGGTGTTTTTTCACTAGGCGGGCTCGAAAACAAACGTATGTATGTTGGGCAGGTGTACGTGGCAGTAGTTCACCCCCCGTTGGGGGGAGAGGGGAGGGGCGTTTGACTCCAAAGTCAATTGCTTGGGGTGTGAATTTGGTGACTGTATGGTTTTGCAAGAAAATTGGCAGCAAGTCGAGAATAGTTGTGGAGAGGGTGTTTTTTCACTAGGCGGGCTCGAGAACAAACGTATGTATGTTGGGCAGGTGTACGTGGCAGTAGTTCACCCCCCGTTGGGGGGAGAGGGGAGGGGCGTTTGACTCCAAAGTCAATTGCTTGGGGTGTGAATTTGGTGACTGTATGGTTTTGCAAGAAAATTGGCAGCAAGTCGAGAATAGTTGTGGAGAGGGTGTTTTTTCACTAGGCGGGCTCGAGAACAAACGTATGTATGTTGGGCAGGTGTACGTGGCAGTAGTTCACCCCCCGTTGGGGGGAGAGGGGAGGGGCGTTTGACTCCAAAGTCAATTGCTTGGGGTGTGAATTTGGTGACTGTATGGTTTTGCAAGAAAATTGGCAGCAAGTCGAGAATAGTTGTGGAGAGGGTGTTTTTTCACTAGGCGGGCTCGAGAACAAACGTATGTATGTTGGGCAGGTGTACGTGGCAGTAGTTCACCCCCCGTTGGGGGGAGAGGGGAGGGGCGTTTGACTCCAAAGTCAATTGCTTGGGGTGTGAATTTGGTGACTGTATGGTTTTGCAAGAAAATTGGCAGCAAGTCGAGAATAGTTGTGGAGAGGGTGTTTTTTCACTAGGCGGGCTCGAGAACAAACGTATGTATGTTGGGCAGGTGTACGTGGCAGTAGTTCACCCCCCGTTGGGGGGAGAGGGGAGGGGCGTTTGACTCCAAAGTCAATTGCTTGGGGTGTGAATTTGGTGACTGTATGGTTTTGCAAGAAAATTGGCAGCAAGTCGAGAATAGTTGTGGAGAGGGTGTTTTTTCACTAGGCGGGCTCGAGAACAAACGTATGTATGTTGGGCAGGTGTACGTGGCAGTAGTTCACCCCCCGTTGGGGGGAGAGGGGAGGGGCGTTTGACTCCAAAGTCAATTGCTTGGGGTGTGAATTTGGTGACTGTATGGTTTTGCAAGAAAATTGGCAGCAAGTCGAGAATAGTTGTGGAGAGGGTGTTTTTTCACTAGGCGGGCTCGAGAACAAACGTATGTATGTTGGGCAGGTGTACGTGGCAGTAGTTCACCCCCCGTTGGGGGGAGAGGGGAGGGGCGTTTGACTCCAAAGTCAATTGCTTGGGGTGTGAATTTGGTGACTGTATGGTTTTGCAAGAAAATTGGCAGCAAGTCGAGAATAGTTGTGGAGAGGGTGTTTTTTCACTAGGCGGGCTCGAGAACAAACGTATGTATGTTGGGCAGGTGTACGTGGCAGTAGTTCACCCCCCGTTGGGGGGAGAGGGGAGGGGCGTTTGACTCCAAAGTCAATTGCTTGGGGTGTGAATTTGGTGACTGTATGGTTTTGCAAGAAAATTGGCAGCAAGTCGAGAATAGTTGTGGAGAGGGTGTTTTTTCACTAGGCGGGCTCGAGAACAAACGTATGTATGTTGGGCAGGTGTACGTGGCAGTAGTTCACCCCCCGTTGGGGGGAGAGGGGAGGGGCGTTTGACTCCAAAGTCAATTGCTTGGGGTGTGAATTTGGTGACTGTATGGTTTTGCAAGAAAATTGGCAGCAAGTCGAGAATAGTTGTGGAGAGGGTGTTTTTTCACTAGGCGGGCTCGAGAACAAACGTATGTATGTTGGGCAGGTGTACGTGGCAGTAGTTCACCCCCCGTTGGGGGGAGAGGGGAGGGGCGTTTGACTCCAAAGTCAATTGCTTGGGGTGTGAATTTGGTGACTGTATGGTTTTGCAAGAAAATTGGCAGCAAGTCGAGAATAGTTGTGGAGAGGGTGTTTTTTCACTAGGCGGGCTCGAGAACAAACGTATGTATGTTGGGCAGGTGTACGTGGCAGTAGTTCACCCCCCGTTGGGGGGAGAGGGGAGGGGCGTTTGACTCCAAAGTCAATTGCTTGGGGTGTGAATTTGGTGACTGTATGGTTTTGCAATAATAACGAATAATGTATGGTTTTTATATTGCTACTATTGTGCTTTACCTTCCATATTTTTCTATTGTGATGTATGTGTGTCCGTCCGACCTAAATTATCCTAAACAAATTGTAATGCTGCCTGCCTGCCCCTTTTAAGTTTTCAGTTATTTCAGGCAGCCAGACCCCGTTATATTATTTTATCTCTATCTATTTGAATAATTTATCTGCATGTATGTAAGTTTATGGGGTAAATAAATTGTTGTTTTTGTTGTTACGAACCCTCGACTGTATGTGCCTCGGGTTTGCATAACTGTCTCGAATTCTCCCAGCCCTCCTCGTGTTTACATGAGGCTATATAAAGACGGAAAAAGTGCTCTATTGCTTAAATCGAAAGCAAATTATTACAGGACTATTAAATCTACCTTCCGATTGTGCTATATCATGCGATCCTGCGATGCTGGCATCAGGCAGGTCGTCAAATGGCGGCCAGCTTATCCATCGACGGCCCTCACGAACTTCTCTGCGACTCAAGACATTTTCCTCGGACAGCAAAAAGGGACATTTAGCGCTTTCAGGCGACTGAAATACTAACTAGCCAGCTTCCGTGATCTACAAGAAACACGTCCGCCATTTTGCTTATCAACCTCGTTCCCAGGCAGCGCTCGGAAATATTTGCCTGGAAATTTTTCCGGCCTGGAAAAATGAAATTACCAACTTCCTGATTTTTTATCACAAACTTAAATTGTGGCTTGCTACTGAAATCGATTGGCACAGATCTCAGTTTTTCAAGATTCTCTGACAAAATGATAGAATGCAAGACAGATCTCATCAAGTCACTAAACTGTTTATTGTGTCAATAAATTCTAAGAATGAAATAATACAATGCAATTACAATGCAACACACATCTTATGAGAATTGCCGACTTAATCGGACTTGAGAACCTGCATAACGAAGGCTTATCCCCGACTACCAGTAACGAGTATTATTCTCACGATATCATTCCTACGACTGATTAAACTATTCTGGGAGTACATGTAGTGACTTTCACCACTCAAAACATAAATTGTCGACGTTGGGAGAACATCGGCGTTGATCAAATTCCTTTTCACCTCTTCACACGTTGTTCCTCAGTTCCCACCATGCAATCCGAACGCTCCCTACCGGCTGACTTCGTCCGACGAGTCAAGCTCAGATGAATGAAAAATATTAGCTCGCAATAAAATTCCCTCAATAATATTGTTGCTACAACTGATCAGACTATTCTGGGAATAAAGATAAATTTACACCATAACATTACTGCCATTTTTCCTGCCGTGTATTTCGACCTTCAAATACGACGGGAATTTGCCAGTTAACCAAACTTGATTTGCACAGGTAATCACGCGGTTTCGAGTTCAATTTGGAATCAATTTCAGAAAAGCTGAAAGTGCAAATTAATTCCAAATTGAACGAGAAAAAACCCGTGAAAACACTTGCGCGAAGGATGTTTTGAACTCTCTTCTCAGTGTTTTCATGCGGAATGAGCTGAATTTCCGATGAATTCGAAAGATATATTTAATGCCAAAATTGTCAGAGAATTTGAGTCCTGATCGACAGAAAAAAGCAGTTTGACATCATTCATGATCAAGAAATCACAGCTAAAAACAGACTGGCTTCTCAGACAAAAAGCCAGTTCATAGCACATGTGAGTGACAATTATTCTAATACGTCAATGCAATTCTTCCCACCAGCTGACTTCACCAGAGCAATGCAGATCCGATGAATTCGAAAAGGTAATTTGAATGCCAAAATTGAGCCCGGGCCCCTAAAATTCCATCTCATCATTCCAGACATTTCGATTATTGTTTTCAAAAGACTAAAAACATGCAGACTCACCAGTCAATGTTGAGAGAATTTCAGTCCTGATCAACGGTCTTCCAATAAAATTCCTTCTCACTACTATGTCGACAGTGAATTTCAAGACCAAAAAAATGTTGTGAGGAACTGTCAGCTGGTAAGATAATTCTATTGAACTGCGATGAAGTTTAAAGTTAAAAGTACATGTCAGAGTCTCGTGGCTAGTCATTAATTCAAGTCATTAATTCAAGTTTCCTCAGACAACACGTCAATGCAATTTTTCCCACCAGCTGACTTCACCAGAGCAATGCAGATCCGATGAATTTCGAAAAGGTAATTTGAATGCCAAAATTGAGCCCGGGCCCCTAAAATTCCATCTCATCATTCCAGACATTTCGATTATTGTTTTCAAAAGACTAAAAACATGAGGACTCACCAGTCAATGTTGAGAGAATTTCAGTCCTGATCAACGGTCTTCCAATAAAATTCCTTCTCACTACTATGTTGACAGTGAATTTCAAGACCAAAAAAATGTTGTGAGGAACTGTCAGCTGGTAAGATAATTCTATTGAACTGCGATGAAGTTTAAAGTTAAAAGTACATGTCAGAGTCTCGTGGCTAGTCATTAATTCAAGTCATTAATTCAAGTTTCCTCAGACAACACGTCAATGCAATTTTTCCCACCAGCTGACTTCACCAGAGCAATGCAGATCCGATGAATTTCGAAAAGGTAATTTGAATGCCAAAATTGAGCCCGGGCCCCTAAAATTCCATCTCATCATTCCAGACATTTCGATTATTGTTTTCAAAAGACTAAAAACATGAGGACTCACCAGTCAATGTTGAGAGAATTTCAGTCCTGATCAACGGTCTTCCAATAAAATTCCTTCTCACTACTATTTCGACAAAAAAATGTTTTGAGGAACTGTCAGCTGGTAAGATAATTCTATTGAACTGCGATGAAGTTTAAAGTTAAAAGTACATGTCAGAGTCTAGTGGCTAGTCATCTGTGAGGGATTTGTGAATAGATCGCAAGCTGTTATTCAAACGATAAAGTCCCACTTTATTCCTGACAGGTGTCATTTCCACGGGTACGAGACAAGCGACATCTTCGATCCACTGTTCTCCATCTAATTCAAGTTTGAAATAGTTCTTGTAGGCTTTGTACCACAGCAGAGAAGCCTTACCATTTGCTAAGAAAGCATGGACCTGTCCAATCAAAATTTTGGGACTTCTCAGTGTGCTGTCTTCTTCAATCAGTCCTACAAATTGGGCCAGCTTTATGTTGGTAGTAGCTGGTGGCTGCACATGAGAAGTGTCAGTGGCTGTGGTTTCCATCACGCCTGGATTAGAGACAACGTCCTGGGCATATTCTCTTGCTACGCGAACAGCGCATTCTTTCCTTTCGTTGGCTGTTCGTCTATCGTATGTTTTCTCAGCCTGTTTCCTGGAATGACCTAAAGCAGAAGCCAGCGAAGCTTTGAGGGCATCTGAAGCGTCACTATTGAAAAAACAAAACACACCGCAATAAGCGTGGATGTTGCAGCTTGCATTTCTAGGAAATGTTTGTTCCATCATTTGTTTTTGACGCATCTGTCCTCTTACTGATGGTAGCTAAGTTCACTTTGACAATGTTGTGACGAAATTATCCGTCTATTACATTTGTATGAGCTACGCAGTTTTTCTCGTTCAATTTGAAGTTAATCTGCAGGAGTGAGTTTTTCAAAAGGGTGAGATTGCATGAGCCACTTAGGGTAATGCAAGTTCATTGCAAATTGAAAAAGACAAAGCATACGACTACTTAATAATGATATAAACATGCACGTGAAAACTTTCTCTTTTCTTTCAGCCAATAAGCGATAAACTCTAGTTCTGAAGCTTGTTGTGATGAAAATCTCCTAACCCTAAACAAAAGTGTACACTTTCTTCATGTTGGGCTTTCTACAAATAAAGAAGTCAACTATTCAATACTTACTCTCTGCCATAAGCCCAGGTCACAAATGAACTCCGAATCATGTTGATGGATACCACAGTCCCTGTCAGTTTCTGGAAAAGGTTCTTAATGTGGCTTGAAAAGGAGGAACTGCTAAACATTGCTCCATTTCTGTTCTGCAATGAAGCAAATAGAACCAAAGTTAGGGTGAAATGTTGTTGTTTGTACATCTCAAGGAGAATGAGTGTAAGGACAATTCACCCCCAAGTGGGGTTAAGAAATACTGACATTCACCCCTGAATTTTGAAAGATTCATTCCTGTGGAATGAAGAATCGGGTAAATTCACCCGTCTAGACTGCCGAGAATGCTAATTTGAACTAAACCACCCCACAACTGAAAATGAAAATGAAACTCCGAGGCAATGTACCCCAACACAACCCAAAAAACATTCCTGCATCAAATTTGGCAGGGTGATTGGCCTTTATTACAAGTCCCCAACTTTTATTTTGAGGGTGAATGCGTGGTTTTTGGAGGTGACTTCAGGATTCTTGAAGATAAATCCCAGAAACTTGGCCACAGTTGCTCCAATAGCAGGGTTAGGGTTTAGATTTCTAGTAGAATCGGGGGTGAATTTGCCCTTTTAATCACACCTAATGGATTGACAGCAAGTTACTGCATTATAGCTTGAGACTACTTACCAGAAGCAAGATGTCGCCACTTTCTTTGCCAACCAATTGGGGACGGTGATTGTTCACAAAGTCGAGGAGTATTTTGCACAGCTCATGATCTGTCTATGGTCAGAAGAAAATGGTATGGATGAGTTTCCCTTTAAGTGCAACATCTTAGGAAGTATCGTGATATCATTAGAAAAATAATCACAGCATATGGGACTATGAAACAACTACTGGTTTATCCCAGAGAGAGAGAGAAAAAGAAACAAAAAACAACTGAATATTCGTACTAAATATCTGCTGCATTGTCTTACCTTCAGAGTAAGCTCCTGGCGGCCAAAGAACTTTGCAGTCTTATAGTTGTGGAAGTAAAGCGTGACCTCTTCTGATCCCTTCACCAAGAGGACATTCTTATCTTTGACCTGCGCAGGATGAAATTGTTGCCAGTTGGTTTGAATCTCTAGCGTGCGAACT
>CAXHUQ010001579.1:36200-60200 GCA_964020085.1 Micromussa lordhowensis | reverse complement strand
GGCCGAGAATGCTGTCACGTAGGTTAAAAAAGTGACTTATCCGCTGAAATTTCGGGATCTTTCTGCAGGTACCGGAGCACAGATTACGTAAGCTTACGTAAAACAATAGAAATAAAAGACAGGAAACAAAACAACTCCAAATAAAGACTAATCCCAAGTGACCCAAAATACAAAGCTTTCCGGTACCTGCAGATGTATCCAAATTTGGCAGTCTGAACAGTCCTTGTATGAGAATAAGTACTTAAAAAGATGTTTATGAGCTCTCAGAAGATTACTACAGGCTTTTTATAGCAAAACGCAATGACATATGTTTTTGTTAGCTTCCGGCCGCTCAGAGGGACACAAACATGGCGTTGCCATACTTTGAGTAAAACATTTCCTTGAATATCTCCCGCACGAAACATCGCACAGACCTGAATCTTTGCGAGACTGTCTGTATATTCATCTTTTTTTTATTTCCGTCTTTGATTCTTGACTTCATTTGTTGAATGGTTTTGATGATGGCGTGACAGAGAAAACCGGCAATATATTGCCGAAAGGGGGAGGGGGGTCTGTGGACGTGATAGGGAGTATTTCTTGAGGCAGTAATAGTAGATGGATAGGCAAGCGCTTTTTAACAATTCTTAACAAAAAGTGAAAAAAGTCCATGATTCCTCTTCACGATTTTCCCTATTGTGCATATTTTAACTTTAAGCATAAACCTAGCTGTACAGTAAATTAGTATTGTATTTTTCAAGTTCATAATAAAAAGAACGGAAAATTCATACCATACTACAGTTTAGCCTAATTGCTCCAGTTGTAGCTCCATGTTGTTCCGGGCTAACTTCGGGTGTTATTTCGCCTTCAGTCGGCTCTTCGGGCTCTAAGGTACCCTCAAACTCGTCTGGCCCGGGTTCTATTTGCCGAGCTTCACGAGATCTGTCAGAATAGTCCTCATACAGCCGTGAAGCAATTTTCTCGTTCTCCGCCACCAGGGGACTTAGGTCAGCCTTCACGATCTCGATTTCCCTGCGAAGAATGTACACATGGAAGGACAAAGAAGCGACGGAGATAAACAGCACAACGAAATTAAGTAACGTGAAGAAGTGATGGGCTGTGATTGCCCGAGGAGCGTTGCGACCGAGTTCTTTCTTCATGGCAGCAGCGAGGCGGAAAAATTCCCCTCTGAATAACAGAAGGTTTTTTCACTGAAGAGCATTGTTATGATAGAGAGGACCAACAAGACGGTGTTCGGTTACAAAATAAAGTCCTTATCGGGGTATCGGGTTATTCTAACAAACCCACAGCTGAGAATATTCCTACCTTACAGTGGCAAGGGTCGTATCCTTCGAGAAAGGTAGACAACAATTCTATGTGGTTAAAATCTATTTATATGCGTCTGGAGAAAAACGTTTTGGTAAATTTGTTAAGATTACCCCATCACTGGGTGAAACAGCTTAATGTTATCCTCATCAGCTGTAACAAACGTAAATATATTTTGTGTGTATTTTGATGATCGCGTTACGCTGCTGTCACTCGTCACATAGAGGACTCTGTTGACCTCTACCCTGCGTGGCAGGTCGTACAAGGGGTAGGAAAGGGCCCCAGAGAGGCCCTAGAGAGTTTTGGGAGGGGAGAAGGGACGCTCACCCTCTTCGCGCGCTCGTTTTTTCCCTTCTCCCTCCCCTTCGACGCCTGCCACGCAGGCTAGTTGACCTCTCCCACTGCAAAGCCAGTTCCGCCGAATCCTCAGTCCTGCATGCAACAGACGTCAAGTAAATTACAGAAATTACTCTTGCAGAGAACTAGCCGGCAATTCATTCCCGCCGGGGCCCTTCTCATGGATTTTAATATCAACCCGGTCTTGCGAGCGAGACTTGCGAGCATGAAAAGAGCACGCGCGAGAGGACACATCGCGCATTTTGTAGCGAGCTCCCATAAAAAGCCGATGTTTCGAGTCTCTGACTCTTATTTGCCAAGCACCTTTTCGCGCCACGATAGCATGTGAACAGGCTCTCTAACCCACCCCGTTCTCCCCTCGGCCACTTCACTCTAAGTCAGTTCTGTTTTGAGTCCTTTTTGGCCCTTCCAGACGGAGCCTACTTTACAGGCTACGCCTTGATGGCATGAGAAGTACTGTTTTATAAGTTCATAATAAAATTCAGATCTTTATGAGTGCTTAGACGAAGATTTTACTAAAAGGTGCCTGCTAGTCCTCTCGACTAGAGAAAGTGTGCACTTGACCCTCCCCCCCCCCCCCCCTGCAGTGCATGTTCAAATACGGTGCACCCATCGGACCCAACCGGCCAACACCCTTAAGGCGGCGGTAAACGTGAAGGCTGTAAACGTTTCAAGCAACACTAAATCTCTCTGCTTATCTCATTATTCACTGTTTGGCGGTTTTGTGTAAATTTTTGGGTAATTTTTGGGCATTTTGGGAAAGAGATTTTTTTTCTCAAAGGATAGGTTAAATTGAGGAAAATATGAAATGTTGAAGATTTGATGGATTTGGAAAATTGAAATTTGAAGTCAAGAATTAGTAGACGGATACCAAACAGTCCTCTAGCAACCTGGGGCTCTCTTTTGCGGGGGTCAACTGTCTGGTAGTGTTTCCAACCCATCTTAATCCTAACAATTTCCTTTTTTATATCACTTCAAATTTCAATGTTTACCCCCGCCTTAACCACACACTACTGGCGTGTGGCAACCAAGCGTCCGTAGTGACATTATGCATTAATTTTGATTCTTCGATGTCGGCTCTTCTTATCATTGAGAAGCAGAATTTTCCAGATTCTTTCCTTCATTCACCCAAGATAAATTGCATGTTACAAACTATCGTGCCGCTTCTCTATGCTTAGTAAGTGAATGCCTAGACTACACTGGTTGTGGAGATCTTACATAGCTAGAGCAATGTGCATTCAGGAAACCTTAAGTCACAAGCGACGCAGCCTACTAATGAGTCCAAGATCATAAGCCTTGTCTTCTAGGAAGGCACAGTTTTCTTAAGCTCCTCTCATTTGACTATATCAAATGAAGGTAGTCTATCAATGGCCTTTTTTCCTACAGTAAGTCAAAAAGTCTCCCCTCTTTGTACTATATCTTTTTCTTATTCGAAACGGCTCCCCTACTTTCTCTGTATCAAATGAGCGAAGCCTTGGCGATCGCCTTGTCTTTCTCTATTCTATGTCGCAAAGGTTCCCCTCATTTGACTTTATCAAATCAGCAGAGTCTACGATAACCGGCTTTGGATTTCACAACTTGTAGTAAGGTCATAGTAATAGACAAAATGAATGGTAAAGACGCAGAATATAGTTTTGAAATCAGTTTTACGGTGAATGAGACGGTTTCCTAGTCCCCCCACTCATTCTGGAGTGGCATTAGACCATATGACAGGTACAATACTTTGATAGTACTGTTAATGTATTTTTGAAACGGCCTTTCATTCACTGACCGCGTGAGCTCATTGTTCCCAGGCGATTACTCATTCCAAAAGACGAAAGTGCATTACCTTATTTGAAATCTTTAATTAAAGGAAATCATACAGTTGCCTGTGAAATTGTAAACAATATTATCTTTTTTTCGGCTTCTTCACGGAGGATTGCGGCGTTCTCTCCTATAGTGTCCAAGTTTGCCGCATTTGTGACATCTTAATTGCTGCAAGTAAAGAAACTTTTTAACATTGTTCTTGTGCATGTTCTAACGGAAAGATTTTAACCGTTTTTCTTCTTTTCCGTTAAAGCGATTTGCCGTTGACTTTCTTCCAGTTCTTAGGGTAAGGGTTCTTCGAAGAAAAAAAAAGGAAGTGAAAAACGCAGAGCAAAATTTCCTTCCACTACACTTAGGTACTCCATGGTAAAAACTGCCCGCCGTCTCAATGATGCTTTCTCAGAATTTTTGACTGAACTGGTAGTAAGCCCATTAGGAGGTCAATCACTGCCGCAAAAAGATAAGAAAAGGAAAAAAAGGAAAGGCGAAAACAAATTTAAAAAAAAACAAAAAGCCGAAAGACGTAGGTCACCTTCTCGTCCAAAAACTCAAAATTTTGATTTGTGCGCATGCCCGAGCAAACATGTTGTAAAACGCGGTGCTAGTGGAAGGCATGCTAGAGGAAGGCATGCTATCATGTTGCAAATGGCTTTTTGAGTAGATTGGAGCTAATTTGGCTCATGTCCAGGTTGAAAATCTCCAAAATGTCCAAAAAATGCGTTTTTGGCAAAACGCTCCGGGAGTCAATGGGTTAAAGGCAGTTACAAATGGTAAGCCACGTGGGGAGTCCGTGCTGGTCTCAGTGGTCTGTCTTTACCTTTATTCTCATGATTGCATCTTATGTTGGGCCCAAGCGCCTACTAAACCGCCAATAATGACGAGGACATCCTGGGGACAAGTTTGATTTACAAAATGGCGGCTATCGCTCGAATTTACAACGCTTGATCCCTGTGTGCGTGACTAGTTTTTTTTCTTTATAATTGGTAAAGTTACAATATTAAACAGTTGGGGTGGGTCACAGGGTAGGCCCCCGGTAGGCCATAGGGTGGGCCATGCCCTAGCCCAAGTTTTGTATACACCCACTGAAAAGTGGGGTCAAATCCAAGAAAAAAGAGAGTTAGTTCGAGTTAGCGGGGGAGTTCGAGTTATCCGAGTTACCGGGGTTCTACTGTAGTTGCAAGGCTGGAGTCGAGAATGACGAAGTCACTCAACGATGTTGAGAAAGATGTACACTTCATAAAGGATACATGACGTAAAAATTAACATGTACTCTGCAAACCGCGAGTTGTTGCACTGTGGGCTCAGTAGCAATTGCACATGGCGGCTCTGAAATTGAATGTGTGTATATCTGTAATCTTTACTTAAAAAAATCAAATCGCGACCTGACCAATGCCTCTCTCCGAACTGATTGCTTCCTTGGGGAGCAATCCGTACTTTTCAGCTGGATTTGGCTTAGTTGGTGTTGGTGCCGGACTTGCAGCGTTGAAGAAAGGAGGCCAGTTCGCCTTCACCGCTTTTCGTCGCTACGCCATCATCACGCTTGAAGTTCCAAGCAAAGACAAGAGTTATCACTGGATTTTACAATGGATCGCTGCTCAGGGTCAAAGAGCGCAACATCTCAGCGTAGAGACCACCTATCAACAACATGAAACTGGCAAAGTTAGCACGCGTTTTGATTTCTCTCCAAGTCCAGGATTGCATTTTTTCAAGTACAAAAACAGCTTTGTGCGTGTCGAGAGGTCACGAGAGAAAATGGTCGATCTCACCACGGGTGCACCGTGGGAAACTGTAACTCTAACAGCGCTTGCCACAAACAAACACCTCTTCTTTGATATCTTGAGCGAAGCAAGACGCATGGCACTCGAGAAACAGGAGGGAAAAACAGTGATGTATATAGCAATGGGAGCAGATTGGAGGCCGTTTGGGTTTCCAAGACGCAAGAGGCCTTTAGACTCCGTTATTTTAGATGATGGTATATCTGAAAGAATCTTGGCTGATGTTAAAGAATTTATTGCATCAACCAAGTGGTACATAGATAGAGGTATCTCATTGCATACCAATCAAACTAGTGCTTAGCTATTGCAAGTGAGCAACGATTAAACTGGTCAGTGTAAAATGCAGGTTGCAGACTGTAGACCAGGGGTAAAATGCAGACTGAGGGTAAAATGAAGACTGCAGACTTTTTTTTAAATGAATCATGTTACCGTTTACATTATCAATGGCTAACCATAAACAGGCTAATCAGAGGAATATTCAGACTCCTTGCGTGACATTCAAGTTAACCAGAGTGCTGTTCAGGCTAACCGGAGCGAAGATTTTCACTCCTCTCAGCCTGAATAACGTCCACATGTACGTCAGTCTGTTTATGGTTAGCACTCGATATTGGAATCAGCATGATATATACTTAAAATGTCTGCAGTCCGCAGTCTGTGTTTTAGTTTGGACATACACCTTCAAGAGGTGGTAGAGATATACAGTGTACATTGCGATCACTGAGGTGCACTTACTAATATTTGTCCACAACTATCAAGGTTACAACCAATTTATATCAGTCTATGGGAGGATATCTTGTGTGATGCTAATTGTATATGTTTGTATGTAAGGCTTGAATCACCTTAAACCTTAAGCCACCTTTTTAAGTTAACAAATATGATCCCAAGAGACCTAATTTGGTATTATGGATTACTTAGCATGATAAACAATTCTGGTAACCACGTTCCTGAATGGTTGACGTTTCCTAATCCCAGTGTCCCAATGCCATTACAAAGGCTGATTTAAACTAAGTCAGGCTGAGTTAAGGTGATCTGGTGCTATTTCGCCACTAATTATATACTAAACCACAAGCTTATCTGAACAGCCAGAATCTATGTGGTATGATTTATCATCAGGCACCTCACAAAAATGAAATTTTCAGTTGCCGATAAAACAAAATTCATGCCACCCAACAGCAAAACAGCAAATTTTTGTCAGAAAGTGGCCAAAGACCCAGGGAAAACCATGAGCTTTGAAGAACGGAATGAGGTGTTTGTGTTTAGTGTCCTGTTTACTCATGAACTTGCTTTAATTGTTTTTTTTTGTAGGAATTCCATACAGGAGGGGATATTTACTGTATGGACCTCCAGGGTGTGGAAAAAGTAGCTTTATGTAAGTACGTCATATTGATGATAAAATCTAAAAGTGTTCTCCAGCTAAAAGTATTTAAATTACACAAGCCTTTGACTGTCTTAACCACAGTCTTCAACAGGCAACTTAGTAAAAACGACTGTTAAAGACTGCAGTTAAGGCAGTCCAGAGGCATTATTTTTGATATGTGCCTGTACTAAATGAGCTGGAGAACATTTTTAGATTTAACCATGATTCATCGTGGCTGCAGCCTTCCTATATTTTCATGTCATATCAATTTATAATAATAGCCCTTTTCATGGTGAGTTTTTCTCATTTGCATTACAATGTAATCCATTGCGTATGCAAGGCAATTTTAGGCTAAAAATACAAAATAGCCCAAAATTGCCTTGTATACAGGCTAGATTATATTGTGATGCAAATGAGAAAAGTTAACCGTGAAAAGGGCAGTTAGGGATTTGAAGATACAGGCCTTATGCATCCTATGGCACAATGAGGACCGTTGAAGATACAGCGACTATGAACTGCATACTGTAAACTACAAACCATGGCTGGATTTGTGAAACCTAACTTTTTCACTTGAAACTGTTTTTATCATGCCTCCTTTGACTATGCACTGTTGTCAGCTTGGGTGGTATGAAGAAAAGCATGTCTCAAAATGAAACCAGGTCTTGCCAAAACTGAAAACAACTGACAACTTGCCCAGAAAAATTTGAATCAACAGTTGCAAGTTGCTTTGGGCAGACTGTCCTTAATATTGCAATGTTACACGACAACTGTTCAGAGTCCACATCAACGGAACATCTGGTTTGACTGTCAAGTCCCTAATAAGTTATGTTACAGTATCAATGTGGTACTCCAATATTGCAGACTTTTTAATTTAAAATTACAACTTTTTTTGTCAGATACAGTGGAATTCCCGTTTCTTGAGCCAAAGGTGTTTTCCCTCCCCTCATTCAAACACTGTAATTTTATCTCTGATTTCTCATAGTTCAGAATGCAATTGAGGGAGATATTCCAGAACACTTTGAAATATTTAGGACTCCTCAAAGTCAGTTACACAACTACAATACCAGGAATGGTTTTCTACCCAGACTTCCAAAGCCACAAACTGAATGAGGAAGACGGACTAGGTATTTTAGAGCTTTTAAGGATTGGGCTACCCTACCTATTGCACTTGAGACCAATGCCAGACATGATTTTTAAAAGAAATTTAAAACAGGTTTTGAGGAAATTCTTCTCTCTTAGCTTTATGTATACATTTTTAATGCAGTTTGTAACTTTTGCTAGATACAGTAGAACCCCAGTAACTCAAACTCAGATAACTCGAACTCCCCCGCTAACCCAAACTAAGTCCCATTTCCCTTGGGTTTCACCCCACTTTTTAGTCATTTTAACTCGGCTAACTCGACCTTGTGTAACCTTTAGACAAGCGTTAGCAGGGGAACTGGACTACAGCATCTGTGTGATGAACTTAAGTGATCGAAGCCTGTCAGATGACCGTCTCAATCACCTAATGAGTGTTGCGCCACAGCAAAGTATAATCCTCTTAGAAGATATTGATGCTGCCTTTGTCAAGAGAACTGATGAAAAGGATGAAGGAAGATCTGGTGGCTATGTAAACAGGGTATGAAACAAAATCAACAATCATTTGGTTGATACAAGTACGGTAGCTAGTTAACTCTACAACAAATGTCTGTCAGCCTCTGGAATGGAGCTTAATATATCCACAGGTTACCTGTGCAATGCTTCACAAACTGAGCTATAAAGCCAGAAATTGGGAGGAGGTCCAATTTAGAGTTCCTCCTTCTCAAATGAGCTTCACACTCTCATGGGAACTAAAAATTGACCATTCTCCCAGTTCATACACCTTATTCCAAAATGGCCACTATTTTAGTGGTCTTTTGTTTGCCTTCCAATTAGCCCTTGTTGCTTTGTTCTTAAACTCGAAATTCAAAAGAATATTTTCCCTTGAACGAGGCAACAAGGGCTAATTTGCAAGCAAACAAAAGAACAATAAAATGGCAGCCATATTGGAGTAAGGTGTATACACGTAGCTCAGTTGATAAAGCACCCTCACCGGTAGTGAGGGGATAACCTCCTACGCAGACGCTTTCTGAGCTCGTCACGCAATCTTCCTGCCCCACGGCGTGACGAGCCCATAGGAGGCTAGTGAAGGGATCAATAGATGCAATCCTGTTGAAGCCTTGGATTTTCCTTTTTCAGTTTCTTTACAATTGTTTAAATTGCAAGCCCAACTCACGTGTGAGGGTTATTTTTCTCTAGGTGACGTTCAGTGGTCTTCTGAACACGTTGGATGGCGTGGCTTCATCTGAGGAACGGCTCGTCTTCATGACCACAAATCACCTGGACAGACTCGACCCAGCTCTCATACGGCCGGGCAGGGTGGACATCAAACAGGAAATCGGTCTCGCTTCCAAGAGCCAGGTTTCAAAAATGTTTAGTCGCTTCTATCCAGACGAGATTCCTTTTCGGGCGGAGGAGTTTGCAGAAAAAGTAATGAAACTGGGACAGAGAAAAAGCATTGCGCAGCTACAGGGACATTTTATGCTGTTCAAACAGGATTCTACAGGCGCCATAGAAAATGTTGAGCTGCTGAGACATTAGCTTATTGTTGAATTAAATTGAATTAGGAAATTGTCCGTTGTTGTTTCTATTGTGCATGAAGTTCCAAATTTTCGTCGCTCTTTCCTGGTAACTGAAAACGTAAATATTTAGTGATCTCCCTCTTAATGGTTGTCCTCATTCAAGATTAAATTTATTTCTAAGAGTATTTCGCAGAGGGAAAGCTAATACTGGTTGTTTACCATTTACCCAAAAAATTTGGAAAAAATTGGTAAGAATCTAAAGGGTAAGACAATTTTTTCCTCGACCAACCGTAAAATTTCCCAAATAAACGGGACGTCTTGAAAGGTAGTCCAATATTTCCAACCGAAATATAGATCGTTTTCACGTGACGTCACCGCTTTCTAAAATCCAAAACTAAAGAGCCATCATAGTTTTTATCCTGATGAGGCATAAGAGACGATATATTTATATCTGTTTGCAATTTTACAGCTCCATAGCGTGCTTTGTTTGAAAACCAGAGCATTTTGAATTTCAGAGTTATGGCGATGCGTGACATAAAGCTACGATCGCATTTGTCGAAAAATATTTACCTATCTCATGATTTGTAGCCTTTTTAGAAGTTAGAGCATTGGGAAAAGTGCTTATGTAAATGCTTGTTTGTTAAGTACAGATAGTCAGTCGCCTAGATAGCCAATGTAAGTTTCAGATGTTTACGCTATTTTCCGGCCGCCAAATGGGTTAACATGGCGTTTCCATACTGAGCTCTGTAAATTTCTGCGAAACATTTCGACGAATATCTGCGGTTTGGGAAAACGCGCAGACCTAAAACTTGGAGAAGTGTCTTCTTTATTTAGTTCCAATAAGTTCACAATTTCTTGACTTTATCCACTGAATGGCTTTCGATTTATTTGTTTTATTGCGTGACAGTGAAAACGATCTATTGCAGTAGAAAACGTGCTTATACCAGTTTCAGCCGCCATCTTGGACTTATGATCAGGTCGAACTTGTCCTAGGTTTTCTCGGTAAATTGGGGGTTGGTGAGTAAATGATAAATGGCCAATCCGTACAGAACTTTCCAACAGGGATTCTTCCTTACCATTTTCACAAACCGTTGACTAACCGGTTTCTACGCGTAAATGGTAAACACTGCTTGTCAAAGTGCTCCGCAGATGTAACCATCTAGATTCAAAAATCTGTTCAGCTAAGTCTTTTGAATCAGCACGGATAGAATAGGGACCCGTGCTGTTCAACATTACTTGAATGGTAGTCGATCTTCTTATGACAGTTGAATAAATTTCAGTACGTGGTATTTATCTCTTTGTTGCTGCGCAGCGAGCGAAGCGAGCGAGCAGCAACATAGCCAGGATTTAAGAAGAATATATAGAAGGGGATACGAATTCTCGAATTCGTCACTTTTTACCAGAATGCATTGCATTTAACCAGAATACACAGCGTCACTTTTACCAGAGTGCATTGCGCCACGAACAACACGAAGATGTCTTACCGTTGAGCCGTCGTCTTAATTCGCGTAGATTTTAGTGAGAAAGATTAGTGGTTTGTTTTGCTCTGATTTACCTGTGAAACGATGTGAAGGAGATCGTGCTTGACTTTCACAACTCTTGCTTTTGTCCTTAATGCAGTAAATAAAAGTTTGTAAATCTGGATGATTAATAGCTGTTTTGGAGTTGAGCCCGCTGTCAAATATTCCTTTGTTTAGAGCGGCACACAAACGAGGCTAAAGGGTCAATACAATGCAGTACTGACCCTTTCACCTCGTTTGCATGTCAAACAGCTGATAACTGCGATAAGAGCTATTGTGACAACTTCTTCATTTCTTATAGCAGTCTCGCATCCTTGGCACAATTCGTAAATGAAGAGAAATCGTCGTTACTAAAGCTTGTAAAATAATTGAAAAACGAAAACCCTACAACACGCTAATTTCATATATGCTGCGATCTATTCATCCAAACATGAATTTAAGCTGAAGCGTTAGCATTTTCACACATCGCGATGGACGTGTCCTCGGCACAGTCTGTCAGCATTATAGAGTCATTTAACGCGAACCAGTACAGAATTTATAAGCTAGATTTCTGCTCCTACAATTTCCACATCCATCGATTTTCGCGATCTGATAAAGGTGAGGTTGATGTGTATCGTTCTATGTCCAAACATAGCTCAGATCACTATGTGCTTTTTTATCACGATCCCTTTTCACACCTCGCCATCGTTGCGTATTCATGCATGAAGTTGATGCATACAAGGGCAGATTTTAAGTTACACAGCACAGTTGAAACTACTTTGAGAAATAGATGTTACTGCAAGTCTTGGAACGCGCAGAAAAATAAATCACTCCGTAAAATACGTCACTATCGACAGAATGTGCCGCAGCATTAGTATCTTTTAGATACCCTAGTCAGGATTTTAGAAGAATATATAGAAGGGGATACGAATTCTCGAATTCGTCACTTTTTACCAGAATGCATTGCATTTAACCAGAGTGCACTGCGCCACTTTTTACCAGAGTGCATTGCGCCGCGAACAACATGAGGATATCATACCGGCGAGCCGTCCTCTTACTTCGCGTAGATTCCAGTAAGCATTGAGTGGTTTGTTTTGCCCTGATTTACCTGTAAAATGACACGAAGAAGATCGTGTTTGACTTTTACAAATCTTGCTTTTATTCTGAATGCAGTATGTGAAAGTTAGTAAATCTTGACGATTAATTGTGACATCTTAATTTTAACTTTTAACGTCATTTTTTCGTAGTGTCGCCTCCTTGGTCGAATTCTTTAATGAAGAGAAATCGTAGCTACTAAAGCTTTTAGAAGAATTAAAATACGAAAACAGTAGAACAATCTATTGCTGGTTTTCAGTGTCACGCCATTCAAAATAAAAATCAAAACCGTTCAATAGATTAAGTCCAAAATCTGAGAAAAGAAAGAAGGTAAGTATACAAAGGCTCTCGCCAAGATTCAGGTCACAATAATTTTTCTTACGCAAGATATGCGGAGAAACGTTTTACCCAAATTTATAGAGAAGGAGACGCCATGTTGGTGCCTATCCGGATGGGCACCAACATCGCGGCCGGAAACCAACAGAAACATCTGTTACTGAGTTTTACTACAAAAGCGTGAATTTATCTATTTCTCGAGGAACTCAAAAACATTAAAATAATACTTTTTCTAATACAAGAACTGTTCAGATAGCCAAATTCCTCGAAATAAGTCCTGAAATAAGTCACTTTTTAACCAACACGGCCGTCATGTAAATGTCGCGTCACGCAAAAGCTTCAGAAATTCAAGCGTGGTCTATCACAAAACCAAGAACCCATTCTGAGCAAAAGTGTTTGTGCGTATCAAGAAAAGCGGGTCCACTTTGCTAACAAAAGGCTTTGTTATGGAGCCCAAAATTGGCTTAATATGGCCATTCTTGAACAATGGCGGCTGCAACTTTAAAGTACTCAAGGGACTTTCAAAATTTCTCGAGCGGGAAATTTGAACTGTCGTAAAAGGCGAAGTAACGACAAATTCTCCCCGGGGGAAGTATTAAGGGTATAATTTGTTGTGTGTAAATCGTTACGCTGGGGCGGCTGGTAGGGGGCCATTGCGGCTATCAATGATATCACCATTGTTGTTTGGTCTCACTGTTGGAATTTAGTGTCACTCCTCTTTTATCCATCTTAAATTTTGTGATTGGAATGAACAGCAGCTACAAAATGAAGGAAATGGTGTAAAAAATTTGCAGAACTTCGAAGAATGCTGCCAGGTAATTAAGATTAAATCAGCTATAATATACTATTAGTTTAGAAGTAGTCTGTTTTTCGGTGTAAGCTGGTATAAGAAGTGTGCTGTCCCCTTAAACTGTTTGTATTCATACTGGACCAAAATTCGGTTTAACATAACAAGCGACAAATTTGCCGATTGTTTCACTTTGCTGCATTACTCTCACCCAAAAGATTTCATATTAGCACTTGCTATGATTATGAAAGCACTGCAAAGCCGGAGCTACTTGACCAGATCGGCATCTTAATACAGTCTTTATTACCGACACCACTCGATCGAGGGCGTTTTTCAAAGGCTCTTTATAACTGACTTAATTGGCCGCTTGATGGCTAACTAACTTGGTTAAAATATTAACTACTCCGATGCTCAACAGACCGTTATTGGCCTAAAGGATTTGCCCCTTTCGGCAAAAAATAAAAAGTTTAATCGCTCACAGACCTCCGAATGTTATTATTCTCCAAGTTTCAGGTTTGTGCTTTAGTCCAAACTTCAGATATTCGTGGAAATGTTTCACTCAAATTTACAGAGCTCAATATGGAGTTGGTGTTCCTCCGTGGAAATTCAAAATGCGCTGGTTTCCAAACGAAGCTAGTGAACTGAAAAGTTGTAAACAGATATAGATTTAGCACCTCTTATACCTGATGAGGTATATCATACTTTCAAGAGAAAAAAAGATCTTAACTTTGTCCCTGAATAGTCGAGTTGGGACACTTCTTCTTTTCAGCTGCTATTATACATCGTGAAAGTAAAATATTAGGAGGATCAATAGTTTTGTAGTTTGAATTTTAGTGACGTCATGTACTTGAAAACCGGCAATTCCTTTTCATCCAAACATGAATGTTGCGTTACATAAACCGAAACTGACTGAGATCCAGTTCACTCCCACAAAGGCCATGTGATTTTGGTATACAATACGTTTTCTTTAAGTGCCTCACTGAATGTATTAAGGTTTTTAAGAAAGATTTTATGAAGGCCTTTTAAATTTGGCGAGTTTCTTAACTCCACGTTACGAGGCTGTTCAAACGTAATTTTTCTGCAATTGTATTTTCGTTCATTGGACTGTCTTTTCGTTAGCTAAGGATTCGCAACTAATTTCGTATCATGTCGCAATTTCTAGCTTCTGATTACCATATTACTACATTCTACCGCATTGTTTTAACGAACCCTGAAAATCCAGCCTTTTCCGTGGCCGGTTTTGTTCCTTTGACCCATCGGCCCAGTGATAGCCGAAGCGTTAGCATTTTCACAGATCGCGATGGACGCGTCCTCGGCACAGTCTGTCAACATTCTAGAGGCACACCTCGCCATTGATACATACAAGGACAGATTTTTAAGTTACACACTACGATTTGACACCACTTTGACTGAGAACAGCAACTAAAAGTTAATGTAAAGCCCTGGTCAAACGGAGTCGCAAGTAGCGGCAAGTTGAACTTGCGTAGAGACTTGCGTTGGGTGGCCAAACGAACTCACAAGTTTCCTCGCAAGTTAGCGCAAGTCGCAAAAAAAAAAACTATTTCAAGGGTAATAAGGGCTCAGTCCCGCGCGGCGAAAATGTAACCACACGTATTAAATTGACGTCTCTCATCTTGCGTTGACTTGCGTTGACTTGGGTTGGGTGGCCAAACGGTGAAGAACTTGCGTTGACTTGCGTGCAAATTTGATCTCGACCAAAGTGAGCGCAAGTCATCGCAAGTCAACGCAAGTCCTGGCCAAACGGGACTCCGTTTGGCCAGTCTTGGAACGCACAGGTGGATGAATCACTACGTAATATATGCCACTATCAACAGAATGTACCGCAGCATTACTATCTTTTTACTATCTTTTATCCTTCGCTCCGACGAAGGGCTAACGCTCGAAACGTCAGCTTCCGAATCTCTTTACGGTGGACAATTCGCATTATCAACCCAGTTGATAAAATCAAATTATATTTTAGATAGCCTAGTTTATGACAATGTTACAGGAAATGATTTCCTCGTCTTCAACCAGTTTTCATTTAGTCATAATTTGACACGCGAATTTTTCAACTTAGAGTTCGAGGAACGGGTCGAAATATTGATAAGACCATGAAAGATTCTTCTGTCAGTTCTTAGCTACAATATCATTGTTTTACTGTATCTCTATTGTGAAACGCAACGTACCGAAGTATGTTTGGCTCACCTGACAAGGTTGACCCCCCCTGAAATAAAGAAACCACAAGGTTGAGCCTCCCCCTCCCCCTTCCCGCCAAAAAAAAACTGAAATCGACAACGTTATTTTTGGAGGCTTTCCCACGAAAAACAAGGAACAGTCCGAACGTTCGTTATTTTTCTAAATTTCATTCAGTTGCTGCATTACATGTTTGGTTTGTTTGAGAGTCGAAAGCAAACAGCGCGTAAATGTTGTCTTAATGACCATATACGTCATTCTTTCTGCAAATCTAGAATCACTTGAATACAAAAGCAAATATCACGTAGGTTTATTTCTCCGTTTTTCCTGTTATATTGTTTGATGTGTAATCATTTATCGAACGTGTGAGACAGATACTTGAGTTAGCTGAGTCACCACTTCACCTGATAAAAGCTGACTCATTGCAGGAAAATCTCAGTCGACGTTCATTTTTGCCGGCCCTAACAGTAGTCTTGACTTTTGGATGTGTTGAGCAAAGCGTTCTAATAAAAATGTTGATGTTCTAACTGGGTGAAGTTAGCATCAAAGTATTCATTTAA
Source organism: Micromussa lordhowensis (assembly GCA_964020085.1). Lineage (NCBI taxonomy): Eukaryota > Metazoa > Cnidaria > Anthozoa > Scleractinia > Lobophylliidae > Micromussa > Micromussa lordhowensis. The sequence continues at coordinate 44,533 of CAXHUQ010001579.1, read as the reverse complement.
TCTGTGTACAGGTTAAAGGTAAAACGTCTAATAATTTGCATATAGTCTTTTGTTTGCTTTTCACGGATGAAATGCAATTTGGTCCGTGTACATGTGTTTTGTGCACGTTGCGCAAAAAAAAAAAAAAAACCGCGAGCTTTGTTAAGTGTCTAGTAGTGTTTCAAAACTGACTTTGATTTTCACTTGTTTGTCTCAATAGCGAATTTGTTCATCTCATACAAGCGCATTCAGTCTCGGGAAAGTGGGCCGTCACAGTTTCAATAATATATTACTGGCCTGGATGCAACGGGTTTCCGTCTGTGGTTCAAATATCTCAAAACTAAGTAAATTTAGTTATCGGTCGCGATTGATTTACCGGAAACGATATACAAACATGACAGTTCTCCTCGAAACTACCGCGTTGTCCATGGCAATTGTGCTCACAAAGTTCCTGTTCGCCAATTGTCTCGTTATCACCAATATATTGGCTTTAATATTCATCTTAAGTGTTTTGTTTTTCCGTGATTATTTGAGGTGACAAAGCACAACTTTTTTACCACACGCACTTGGCTAGCATAAAAGAGTAGTACTCAAACCTCATCCTGAACGAAAACAAACGGGTTGTTTCTGCAGACAGGACGGATTTGCAGTTGGCTGAGTCTTTTAGATCTGGCAAGTATTTTCAACTCAGGTTTACAGTTGGTAGAAATAGGTAACTTGTCTTTACTTTTCGGGGTATCTTTATTTTTCATGATTTCCCTGTGTCAGCTTGTGTCCGACGGCTGCGATAAGCAGTAAAATTTGTCAGTAAGTAATTTACTTATGTCAATGATACGTGTTTACCAGATAAACATTTATTCTAAGGCCCGGCCCAAACGCCGCTCCACTCGTGTGCCGAACCAAACTTGATTAGTTCGACTTTAGCGCGACTTTGGAGCGACGGCTGGTTCAGTCGAACTAATTCGGGAAGCCGGTGATAAAAATTTTCGGCCAGAAAATACGCGCTCTACGGCGCTCCTCGGTTCGGCGCATGAAAGGAGCGGCGTTTGGAACGGCCCTTACATACGTTTGCACGAACTAAACTTAAACAATTCAAAACGATCCCTTTACTACGAATCTACGACAGTGCAAATGTCCATGCCTTGACTACGAATCTAAACTATAGTCCAACGTCCAAAAGTACCGGCGGCCTCTACCTCCGAACCTAGGATTAGAATTAATCTTAATTTTGTGAACGAAAATTAATATATGAACTGTTATATGCAAACAATGTACGATTGCAAGTCTAATACAAAAGGATTACGTGATGCAGAGTGAAACACACTCATGAACGCTTTTGTCTCCAGTTCAGACACGGGAAGTGCTTTTGCAGTCTCCCGCGCCAGAAGCTCATTTTAACTGAAGTGCTTCACAATATTGCCGAATACTAGTTAAGAGTTACGAGTTAAGAGTTAACGTAAATAACAAATTACATTGTACTAACAAGATTGTAACTGAGTTCAGCAAAGTAAAGAAGAGTTCGAGGAATCATTTTTGGCGTCTACTTTTTCATTAGTTCTTTGTCATTATAGTACATGCGTACGAGAACATGGCGGTGTCCAACCAGGAAACTCTTGCTACTTTCAATTGATCACCGCTTACACATAAATTATATTTCTTTACGGCTTCACATTTCTTAGTAGTTTAATATTCTCATTACCTGACCTTATAAAATGAATGTAAATGCCCTATATAGTGTAAATAAAGAACTAAATTGAATGGTACGATAATTATAATTGCAATCATCGGGAATCTTGTTTGCCCTTTCAAGGAAACTTTTTTTAACTTTTGGATTAAGCGGGAGGAGGAGGGAACGCCTCGTTGAAACGTAATCTATTCAGTTACTTTTCTTATTCTTAAGGTTACTATGCACCTTCAGGGTTGTCTCGCGTGCAAGCGATGTAGCGCGTCCAGTTTAAACTGTAGATATCTAAACCCCTATATCAAATTAAAGCTTATAGGACTGGCTATCAGACTATACCAAAAATTTTGAAAAAAAATGAATTCTCGAATTTTTCACGACTCCTAAATGCGAGCGCCCAAATCACCTTTTGAGCGCTCCCTGTCAAAGCGAATTTTGTTTTTCGCTTATTTAATGTGTTCCTCCGCTTCCGGGGCCAAAGCGCTAAAAAACGTCTCTCCGATTTGCCATATTCAATTTCAGTGAAAAGTTACAGAACATTTTTGAAATAGGATAAAGAAAATGTGGATTGATCGTACAAAAATCGCTCTCGAAAAAAAAGTATTTTGAAATAAAAAATTCGGAGACACGTTTTTTGTTGTTTATATGTAAAACTAGCTACTGTCAAAATTTGAGAGCAATCGAACAAATTCCCTTTGACTTGTAGCTCTTTAAAGTGTCCCCTTTTGGTGAAAAAATTGTTTCGAGAAAACAGCGCTGAAAAATTTTCCTGCTTCGCAAACAAACTCCGTCCACAAACAGCTCAGATAACTGAGCCAATCAGCGCTTGGAAAGTTTACTGCCGTTGGCTTCCTGGTGAAATTTTCCCGCGTAATCTTCAATCAACCCTTAGTGTTTAGTGTCACGGTTGACTGCATATACGTCAACAGGTTTCCTACAGCCTGTCAATCAGACACGAAAGTTTTACTTCCGGTAAAAACGAAAAACCGTATTTTCTCCGCCATCATTTAATATTTTTGAGAATTTTTTTCTTGGATGAAAGTTCATGCGTAGACCTATACATCAACCTAAAAATCAAAATTTCGAAAAAATGGTCGGTCTGAAGGTGCATAGTAACCTTAAATGTACATTTTTCTGTCAACAGAGTAGAACGCGGCACTGTCAAGAGAAAAAATGCAGCGTTTAAGGTAAATTTAAAAACATGAAAGGTTAAGTGTGACCATTATTCAGTTTTTCATTCCTTGAATTTCTTTAACCGGAACAGCAAAGAACGACAACTTTTATTCAGTCATCCCAAAGTTAGACATGACAATGTTTTGCGCATGCTAGAGTACAAACAAAAATGATAGGAGTGCTGGCTACCTGAAATAAAGAGTTAGAAATGCCAGTAGACAGTTATTCAACTAGTTTTAACGTAGTTCTTTATCGCAAGAAACTCCACTTTGAATGAAAAATGACGATAAAAAGTTTGTTCGTGTTTTTATATTTCACTTCTATGTTACGTCATAGCACACACACTTCCTGAATCATAGTAGCGCGAACCTCAGGCAGAAAAATTAACTTTCAATTCGTGTTAACGCATTTCTCTCTTTTATTCAGCTTCTTCCTCTGTGCTGTGATAATTGTTGTTGTATACGAAGTGCGCCAGTCGAGTTCTAGACTTTCTACACAGTTGCTCTTGGCTAGCCTTAAACAGGCGAACTGTGATCCATTCAAGCTGAGAAAAGTATGCTTGAAACGCTGGTATCGCACGTTTGGCGGTACGTGCAATAACCTGTGCAAAATATCGCAGGGATCAGCTGGCTCAAAGTTTGTTCGTTTCGTTCCACCTGCCTTCCAAAACGGTCAGGGTCCTAGATTTGCGTCCGTGGTTCAACCGTATCTACTGGAGAACGCAAGAACAATCAGTAACACCGTGTTTCTAAGCACGTCCGAGAACGCAGGCGCGGCACCCAACTTCACTCATATGACCATGGCGTGGGGTTCGTTCATAGACCATGACTTCACTCTGACTGCATCCAATCAGACACAAGGATGTGGAACCAATAACGAACCGTGCCCCACTAACAACCCCGGATGTGTCAGCATCCCAATCTCACAGGCAAACCCCGATGATCGATTGAGGAACAATCTAAGCGCGCAATGCATTCCTCTCTCGCGGTCAGCACAGGAGTACGGCGAGCAGGTATGTTTTGGGTGCAGTTTAGTGGGTTTTTTTTTACAAAAATGTGAAATTTCAAAGTTGTCAAATTAGGTGCAGGCTCACTAGAAGAACATAGGCTCTCTTGTTGTTTTTTTTTTTCACTTAGTCATAGTCAATTTATTATTTTCGAGTTCCATTTACAGAAAGGGCATGCCCGCATCTAGCAAAGGCTAATCTAGGCGGGCCATGCCTTAATAAGCGAATTACAAAAATTTACAGACAGAAATTAATCAATAAATTTAAAATAAAAAGGGGAAAAATACAGTAAAATACAGTATTGGATAATAACAAGACAAACCATTCCATTAATCTAACTTAAAATATTAAACGCACAGATACTGTTCATGTTAGTTAGAAAAAGACAGTAAAAGAAATATTACCAGGACTTTACATTTTGTATAATCTGTGATAAATCTATATAAGAGTCTTGTGAACTTGTACTCTGTAGAAGGCTTGAGATACTGTACAAATCGAGTTTAGCGAAAAAAAAATGTATAATGAATTTTGATTTTAAATTATAGAGTATCAGAAGTTTCGTTGGTAAAGTATGTTAAAATAAATAATTCTAGTCAATAGCAGCTCAAAAAAGAATAAAACAATCACAAAACAAAAAGAAACGGTGCCAAACTAGGCGCAATGAATAATAAAGTCGAACATCGATGCCAGGACAAAACGTCCTTGTGCTTTTCTTCTTCATCCAGATCAACACGGTCTCGTCCTACATGGATGGTTCAAACATCTATGGTGTCAACTGCCAAGAGGCGGAAACAGTCCGAGACCGCAAGGGAAATCTTGGATTAATACGGGTAGTTCCCCTGCCAGTACCGCGCTCTGATAGGATGCCAATCTCTCCACCTGCTGATCCGGGATCGTTTTGCAGATCTCCAAGGCCCTCAGTTAAGCCATGTTTCCTTTTTGCCGATTTCAGAGACAACGAGAATCCCAGTATGTGCCATATCTATGATTGATGGTGTTTAATCAACATGTCTGTAACACGAGCAAGGAATTGTGCGAGCTCTGCTTAGTCAATACGAGTTCATTTATTTAAGACGCACCTACATCACGGACGTAAACTATGTGAATCATAAGGTGCGTTTGGGATGATCCAAGATCACACGGATCATGGTACATCAAAGGAACCGATGAATCCACTCTGGTCACGGATTCGTTGGTTCCTTTGATGCACCATGATCTGAATGATCTTGGATCGCTGACCCTGATCCAGATCACCCCAAAGGAACGCACTCATAGTGAAAGCTAGCCTCCTATGCAGACGCTCTTTTTGCCATATTCGTCACGCAATCTTCCTTCGCGACTGGCGAGGAGTGCGTGACGGATCATAAGAAGCTCTCCGCAGGAGGCTGACTGAACGCAGACAAGGCCACAAGATTGAGCAGTAGCGATTTCTTACAAATCTTGTGAAAGAAATAGCAAACTTTATCCTAGTGTATTGCTGAGATTTACAAGCAGTTGTCGCGACTTAGTATAAATAGTTGACGTTTATTTTAATCGATAATAAAGACAATTTTAAGACAATGTAGAATAAAAAATGAGAAGAGAATAGAGCGGTTTTCAATAGAGTGTCGAAAGAAATCAGGCAATTACTTTGGTTTTGGTTTTACTACGGTTTGAGATTGGCTGAGTAGTCTAATTGGTTTGGTTTTGGTTTTTTTGAACCGCTCCATGAAATAGAGAATTATGTACTTTCCAAAGGTTAATAACATAATCAACTTGTTCTCATGACAACGTCTCAATAATAATAATAATAATAATCATAATGATATTAATAGTCTTTTAATAATCTCATTCTCTTTGTTTGCAGCGCTGATGACAATTCACATCCTTCTTACACGTGAGCATAATCGAATCGCGCGATTTCTTCACAATCTTAACCCAACATGGCACGATGAGCGACTCTTCCAGGAGGCACGGAAAATTGTGATCGCTCACATTCAGCACATTACATACAATGAGTGGCTTCCTACATTGTTCAGTGAAGACGTGGTAAGAACTAACATAACGTAACGTAGCGTAACTTAACTTACTGCAAATGAATTTTTGTAAGATCATATATTTGAACTGCGGAGAAAGATATGGAGACATGATTGATCATCGCAGTTATACACACAACTTAAGCAGTTGTGAAAATAAAGCCTGAAAAAAAATTCAGGCCTGAACACAACTACTAAGTTGTGTGCATAACTGCGATGATCAATCATGTCTTCGTATCTTTTTCCGCAGTTCAAATATATGATATTTCATATATTCATTCGCATTCTTCACCTTCTACGGGTATATTGCGAACTCTCAATGTGACCAGCTTTCAGGTCGCTTGGTAGCTCAGTTGGTAGAGCACTGCACAGGTATCGCAGAGGTCATGGATTCGAATCCCGTTCACAACTGCTTAAGTTGTGTGTATAACTGGGATGATCGGTCATGTCTTCTTAACTTAACTTTAACTTTCTTTACTTTTCTTATGTACAGTTACAAGAATTGCTTGCCTCAGAGCTAGTTCCAGAACTAATCGAGCGGGGGCAAGAGTTTATATTAAAAAGGAAAGAAAGAAACAGTAATTAATGATAATTTACAGCAATATTGCAAAAGGTGCAAATAAACAATACAAACAACTACAAGTAACCTGAAGCAAAGTAACAAAGTAATAAACGCGCTCATACACAAGCGACTAGAGTACTATTATTAATAAACTGTGCTAATTTAGAGAACTTCTGTGTCAGTTCCGCAAGCGGCGCATTTCTCCTTGCTTTCAAATGGCCTGGTCGCACTAGAGCAATGGACCGGGGGGAAAAAGGTTTTCTCCCGCCATCGCGCACCTTAAACTAGCCGATCAAAGGTAGTTTCCACCGCAGTTTTATCCAAAAATGCGTTGCGTATAATATGATACAGTAATGGTTAAACTGAACAAAATTGTTAGTGTTGCCAAAATTTGGACCCCTTTGAGGCAGGACTTCAGTTTCTTTGAAGATTGGCGAAATTCTAACAAACCAAAACAAACATTGGCAAGATTGAGAGATTACACAAACAATTCGCACTAGTACGATCCGGCCCTTTTTACGTGTTAAGTTAAAACTTTTTAAAATGGTTCTTTCATCTCTTTTTTCAAGCGACGACAGAACGGCATTTTGTTAGAGCAACCAGGTACATTTTTTGAAGACTACGATGAAAACCAAGATGCAACAACGTTCAACTCCTTGGCTTCAGCCGCTTTCAGAATGGGCCACTCGCTGATTCGGGAAAGTTTCGGACAGTTCAGCAAAGATTTCATAAGACTGGGTGAGGTTAGCGTCACGAGGTTTTTTGACCCTTCTTCTCTGTACAAACTCGAGAACAATGGAATCGACGGTTTAAATTTGGGGCTAGTGAGAGAACAAGGTCAACAGCTTGATAGGTAGGTGCAAGCATTGTGAAGGATCACGATTACGCATCATTTGCGTTTCTTAAAATTGGGACAGCTTTTCACACAGAGAGAACAGAGGTATCTGCGGTCGAGTCTCGATCGATACTACCGATCGATACCCTCGATCGACATCTCGATCCACAACCCTATCGACATCCCGATTGATACTCGGTAAACACTCGACACTTGATCAACAATCGGTCGATATATAGTCGGTCGAGTATTGACCAACTCATATACATCGATCGAAAATTAGTGGACACTCGATCGACTGTCGACTGAGATGTCGATCGAGTATCGATCGAGTGTCAACCTGGGTGTGAATGGAGTGTCAATGTAGTATCAATCGCGTGTCGATCGAGAGTATCAATTGACACTCGACCGCGAATGCCTTTAGTACACATGATCCGAATTGTCTTACTCCTATAATGTCCAATTTGTGAAAAGAACCAAAAATTATCTCTATCACAACTTTCTGAAGGAGGTGGGTGGTGGAAAGGGGACTTATTAGAACAGGGCGGTCCTCGATGAGAAAAGGGAGTCTAACAGAGCTCTTACAGTCCTATCGCTTATTCTTGACAACTGCAAGAGTATTTTTTCTCCAGCATGCAAACTAAAGAGAGTTTAGAGAAGAAGCAAGATATTTTTTAGGGGGGGGGGGGGGGTGGTTAAGAGTAAGGTTAGCGGGTGGAATTACCCCAAAGATTTCTGCAAAGCAAACAACATCCGAGAGGAAATGAAGCCAAAGGTAGATCATTATATCGAGTCAAGCATGTCAAGGCATGGCTTATATCCATGAAGAGCCCCCCCCCCTCCCCCTGCAAAGAAAAAAATACGTTTTGTATCTAAAGCAATATTGTTTTTATCCCAGAGGGAGCCAAAAACCAACGACAAACAAAACTTGACATCCTTAAACTTCTTAACGTATATTTATGGTGTTCAAGTGATTCGTGGCGTCACAAGCTTGCTCAAGACGATTTCAAAAATGGGCCAAGCTAGCTAGCACGAAAAACTCAAGCGTAAGAAATTTTTAACCACTTTATAAGGCAACTATT